>MJUU01058312.1:53260-81827 GCA_002080025.1 Modiolus philippinarum | reverse complement strand
TGGGACATGAAATCCTTTTGCGCATGCCTCCAGCATTTAGTACACCATAGATCGGAGGAACATAATCAGAACAGTACAACTGCGGTACCGTTACCATAGTTGGGGGAACGCTTAACCAATCAACTGCGGAGGGGTCCGCAGGGGCCCGCACCGGGTATATAAGGCGTGGTATCGTCTGCTTCCTCACGGTTGTAGCCCGCATACCAGGGACTTGTTATAAGCTATAAAACCTGTGTTATAAGCTATAAAACCTGTGTATTTTACTTACCAGAGCGTACCACCTGCAACCATATCAAACTAGTAACTGCACCAGAGTTGTGTACGTTTACCCCTGTGTTTTTATTTGTGTTCACTGACCTGAACAGACCTATTGACCCGAATATTTTACAACTACTACTACTACCATGTTTACAATTGCCCGTTTTAGTGTATATTGGGGGGTCCCCGTTCTGTAATACGCTCTGGGGGGATTTTTGACCATCTTGCCCGTATAGTTTATCCAATTTATTGTTAATAAATATTATTGTTATAACTGAAACTGAATTTAGTTATTTCACACAAAATGACAAACCAGTGCCTTTGCTGCTCAAGTCAATATCAAGCTACCATTGATCAGTAATCTAAATACCAAGATTATATGAATTGAATGCTACCAATTCAATTAATACCAAGTATTAGTATTTGGCTATATAGTACCAATATAGCTAACCAGGTTAAACCCCTAAGACCGTTATATTTTTGGTGGCAGCGGTGGGATACAATTACCAGTCTCATTGAGATAAATATATTTTGTGTGAAATAATATTTTTTGGGGGTTAAGATTTACAATTCCCAATTTTGGAAGTCGCATTTAAATTTATAGTATGTCAAATATGAGTGACAGAAGTCCATCAGTAGATTCCGTACGTACGCTCTAACAATAGTTCTCAAAGTTCTCGTACCAGTTCTCCTGAAGTGCAAAACATATCTGAGACAAATAGCTGTAGGGAAAATGAGTCTCACCCTTATAAGAATCTAAAGGCTCAAGTAAATGTCCTGTTCCAAAAAATGGATAATACAAACAGAACTGTACAAAATTTGGGTGATCATTTTGATCGCCATAGTCAGGACATTGGTAGGAAAATAATGATTTTCAATGCAGAAATTGATGCTCTGTCCAGAGATATTGACCATAAATTAGAAAGACAGTCCCTGAGTTTCACCTCTGTAGTCAGTAACCAAATTGAAAACCTGTTTCAAAAGTTAAGTGGAACACCTGATTTCAGTTTCATACCTGGTATTAGTAATAAATTTGAGTTAAATAGGGAAAAAGTAAATCCATTTCCCAAACCAACCAATACAGTAAATGACTGTACCACAAAGCCTTGTGTTCAAAGTGAACAAAACACCATTAGTAATAGTAGTGTACCATTAAATAGACCTGCCAGTGTACCATTTCAATATGAAAATACATTTACCAAGGGAAATGCCTTTGTACCAATTGATCGGGCTAGATCTTACCAACATTATATACCACAACCAATACAACCAAGAGTTTCACCATTGCACAGATCTGAAATAAACCAGTTTTGCAATAACCAATTACCAACTGTACATGAGACTACCAGGGAAAACATAGGTTTCACGACACCGCAAAATTTTAATGGCAAAACCAGCTGGAGTGACTATAGAGTCCATTTTGAGACAGTAGCAAATTTAAACAACTGGTCTGATAAAACAAAAGCATTAAATGCAGGATGCAGCATTAACTACCCTGGGGGACATAAATACAAATTCACCTCCATCCTATGATGATTTGGTAGCTATTTTAACCAAGAGATTTGAACCTAAGAACCAAACTGAATTGTATAGACATCAATTAGATGCCCGCATTAGAAAAAGAGGGGAACCTTTACCTGAATTAGCTCAAGACATTAAGCGTCTTGTTCGCTTGGCATACCCACATGCAGACCAAGAAATTAGAGATAGTTTTGGGTATAGATGTTTTAGGGAATCATTAGGTAATACAGATATTGAATGGGCAATTTGTCAGGGGAATGTTGATACAATTGATGAGGCTCTGAACATAGCTTTGAAATATGAGGCTTTTCATTTAAGCCACAGAAAACCAATGCTTAGACAGGTAACTGAAAATAACCAAGTTGATAACAACACCGTGAGAACTTCATTTAAGAATACCAGTCCATGTTATTATTGTGGCAAAATAGGGCACTTCTCAAAAGAATGTAGGAAACGCCAGAGAGACAATAACAGATTTCTCAAACAAAACAGAAATTACCATATTGGTCAGGATGTACAATACAATGGTAGTAAGCGACTCTCTGTCATGCAAAATTCAAACTCAACCTTCGAAAATGAGGGGGCATCTCAAAAGTCGGGAAACTAATTGAGGCTGAAAATGAGGGTCAATTTTCAGCAATCATGACCAATAGTAAGGGACCCAATGTTCTTAAAATCAAAAGCTATAACCATGATGGTTTATATGTCAATGTGGACATATATAACCGAAACTTACATTGTCTTGTTGATACAGGTGCCTCAATGAGCGTCCTTCATTCAAAAATATTTGAAAAAACTTACCAGATCATAGCAAAAGTAAGCTAAAACCATTTGATAATCAGTTAAAAATGGCAGATGGACGAAATGTCCAACCTATTGGCACAATTAAGTTACCATTAATTGTTGATGACCAGATTATTTGGCAAAGTTTTGTAGTTGCCGAAATAGATATACCAATTGTTTTGGGTTATGATTTCATGATGGCCAACAAATGTGTCATCGATATTCCAAACCAGTCTTTAATACTAAATAACAAAAAGATAGATTGTGAATTAGAGAGTAAATTACCAAGACTTTGTAGAATTTCTCTTAACCAAAGAGTAATTGTACCAGCTAAAAGTGGGATAATTGTTCATGCTAAACCTATACATGAATTACCATATGGCACAAATTTTATTGTAGATAATACCAGTGAATCTTTAAAAAGTAAAGGTATTCTTGTTGCAAAAACTTTTTGTAGAGTAGGATCAGAAAAGTTCCCACTAAGAGTAATGAATATATCTGATAAACCCCAGACCTTGTATAAAAATACCTGTGCAAGTACAGCAGAAATTGTGTTGCCTGAAAATGAGCTAGGAAACATAGAAAATAAAAAACAAAATTCATTACCAGAATATTTACAACAGGTTCTTGATAAGTGCCAGGGTAACTTTGATGAAAGTCAGTGTTTGGCTGTAAAAGAATTGTTACATAGAAACTCAAATGCATTCGCTTCCACAAAAAGTGATTTAGGTCATACTGATATAATACAACATAGAATTAATACTGCTGACGCTTTACCAGTCAAGCAAAGTCCACGTAGAATCCCTTTGGCCCAGAGAAAGGAAGTTGATGATGAGATTCAACGCATGCTAGATAACAAAATTATAAGACCCTCTATATCCCCCTGGAGCTCTCCTATAGTAGTTGTACACAAAAAGGACTCATCAGTCAGAATATGCATTGATTTTCGTAAAGTTAATGACCTCACTGTTAAAGATAGTTACCCCTTACCCCGTATTGATGACTGTTTAGATGCATTGCGAGGCAATACTTGGTTTAGTACCATCGACTTAGCCAGCGTTTATCACCAATTAAGAGTCTACCCTGATGATGCAGCCAAGACTGCCTTTGTTACCAGTAAAGGCCTTTTTTAATTTACCCGTATGCCTTTTGGTCTGTCATCTGCAGGTGCTACCTTCTCTAGATTAATGGAGTTTGTCCTATCAGGTTTAGCATGGGAGATATGTGTTGTCTATTTAGATGATATAATAGTCCATAGTAAATCTTTTTCTGAGCATGTTACCAGGCTCGAACAGGTTTTTGAAAGAATAGTTAAAGCCGGTCTTAAAATGTCACCTAAGAAATGTTTTCTATTCCAAAAACAAGTATCATTTTTGGGTCATATTGTAAATGCCAAAGGAATATCTCCAGATCCAAATAAAATAGAGGCTGTTCAGTCATGGCCTGTACCTACAAATGTTAAAGAAGTAAGGTCCTTCATTGGTACATGTTCCTATTATAGGAAATTTTTGAAAGATTTTACAAAAATTGCACGTCCGTTACACAGATTGACAGAAAAGAATGTAATTTTTAAATGGGATCAAGAGTGTGATGAAGCATTTAATATTTTAAAGAAAGCTTTGACCACAAGTCCAATTTTAACATAACCTTGTCTTGATAAGTTTATTTTAGATACAGATGCCAGTAGCACTGGGGTATGGGCCGTCCTGTCACAAATTACCGATGAGGGCAAGGAATGTGCAATCGCCTATTTTAGTAGAGCACTGTCCAAACCAGAGCGGCGGTATTGTGTTACCAGAAGGGAATTACTCGCCATAGTAGCAGCTATCAAACATTTTCCCCATTACCTTTACGGTGCACATTTTACAGTGAAAACAGACCATGGGGCACTAAACTGGTTAACAAATTTTAAAAATCCGGAAGAGCAACTTGCCCGTTGGTTAGAAATTTTGGGGACATATAATTTCACAATAAAGCATAGGGCAGGTCTTAAGCATGGCAATGCAGATGGTCTATCCCGTCGGCCTTGTACCCAGTGTAAACATTGCGACAAAAGGGAAGCCAAAGTCCAATGAGTCGTCCATCAGGGTAATTGATTTTACAGATGATAAAACAGAAAGTACCCCATTGTCAGTAAACTGGTTTGAAAATAAAACCAAAGATGAATTGAGAATTGCTCAAATAGAGGATAGTGTCTTGAAAACTATTAACTTGGAAACAAGCAGGTGAAAAGCCAAAGTGGGCTGATATTTCCCATCTTAGTCAAACTTATAAAACTTATTGGTCTTAATATGATAGACTTGTTGTTATCGTAAATGGTGGGTTAATAACTCAAACAAAGATGAAAACGAAACCAGTTTTCAATACATTTTACCATGTGTATACAGAAACCATGTATTAACCCTTTTACATAATGACCCATTGGCTGGTCATTTAGGCTATAAACGTACCTTAGCTAGAGTAAAAGACCGATTTTATTGGGCTGGTCATCTCCTCTATGTGGAAAGATGGTGCAAAAGATGTTGTGAATGTGGGAAAAGAAATTTACATGCCCGTACCTCAAAAGGTGAAATGAAAACTTATGTAGTTGGTGAACCCTTGGAAAGGATATCCTTAGACATCCTAGGCCCTTTACCCAAAACATATGGGCAATAAGTACATTTTAGTTATAACAGATTATTTTACTAGATTTGCTGAAGCTTATGGGTTACCAGATATAGAAGCCGCCACTGTGGCAGACAAACTATTAACAGAGTTTATAGTCCGATATGGCCTTCCCACACAGATTCATACTGATCAAGGGGCCAAGTTCACCTCTGAATTATTTGTTCAAATGTGTAAAAAATTGAACATTTGTAAAACTCGTAACAGTCCTTTCCATCCTCAAAGCTCAGGACTATTTGAGCGGTTAAATCGTACCATTGAAGATATGCTTAGTAAATTTGTCAACAATCAGCAAAAAGACTCGGACATTTATTTACCTTTTGTAATGATGGCCTACAGGTCATCGGTACATGAAACCTTAGGGGAAACACCTAATTTTATCATGATAGGAAGGGAAGCGAAATTACCAGTGGACCTCATATATGGAAATGTCAAACCTGATGAGTCAAAGTCAGTACCACAATATATATATGAACTAATGAATAGGCTAGAAAAAGTCCATGAAATAGTACGTCACAGATTACTAGCTGCTACTGAACGTCAAAAGAGGCGATATGACCTTTCATCGACTTTCCCTAGTTTCAAAGTAGGGGATTGTGTTCTCTTAAGGAACAATACCAAACATAAGGGACGTTCTCCAAAATTTGAAAAGCGTTTTGTTGGACCATTTACGGTTATAAATGTAATTTCTAAAATTTTGTACAGAATTCAAGAGGGACCTAGGAAAATACCAAAGATAGTTCATGTCAATAGACTTAAACCGTTCGAAGACAGAATGAAAAGGTGGTACCAACCTCCAGGGGAACCAGCCCTGAATGCCAGAGTAAAAGTTAAAAAAAAATATATGATGACATGACGGACCAGGACTGAATGTAGTTTTTATGATTTGCAATTTGTTGATATTTATATAATTGTATTATGTAGTGCACTTATTGTGTGAATAAGTGTTAACCTATGTTGTTTATATATTCCTGTATGGACTATTTATAATTGTGAGTTTATGTACCATGAAGATGGATAACTTACCATGATGTTTGAGTAAAATTATATTTGCTCATTTAGAATTACCTTAATATTCATAATGAGTTGAATTACCGGAATGGATTATGACAGTTACCATGTCATGTCAAATAATATTTCAATTTTGATGTCTACTTATTTTTTTTTATTTATTTTAAATGATATTACTCAATGCGAGTAACTATATCTGAGTAGATGGGATCGTTTAGTGAATCAGCCTTTATACATGCATTACCGTATAGAACACGTTGTATTTTGAGTTTCTGTACCATGAAGAAAAATAACTCACCAAGCTTTTATGATGTTATATAATGAGTTACCTAATTACCAGAGTAAAGCACTTCTACGATTTACCATGTGACGCTAGTTATTTGAATGACTTGTTATTTGAAATGAATCAAGTACCAATGTAAATAACTGGAGTAGATGAGACCATTGTTCATGCAGACTTACCTTATATATGGAGTGAAATGAGATATACCATAAAAGGACCATGGCAATGTTAAGTATTACCATGAGGAACCATAAGCTACTTAACCTGTATCTGGGACCAACATAAATAATAATCTAATAGTTAATTTTTTTATTAAGGAAATTCTGCTGACTGGCATGAATGTTTAATCTGTGTCTTTCTTTCAGCATGAATAACCCAGTTTGGAATAATCAGTGCCAGAAGTGTGGCAAGAGATTCCCATGTCTTAAGAAACTAAACAGACACATCAAGAGGGCACATGGAGAAAGACTAAAGTGTAGGTTTTATTGGTGGAGCTGTCAAAACCATAATCGTCACCGTTTAATCCAACATGAAAGGGAAATGCATAAGTCAGAGATGTTTGTCCCTGCAGAACCACCCGCTGGGAACTGGGCTGTGGCTTCCTCCATAGTTCCAGCATCTACCTTTGCTTCTGAACCATTGGCTACACCTCTTCGCACTTCTACACCATTATACACGGCTGAGTCTTTAGACCAGGCTATGCCAGACTTCGCAGACTTGTTGCGCATAGAGCCAGCCACACCATCGCCACTGAAGAGGCTCAGGGACACCTCACCTGCAGTACCATCAGCAGTGAGGTTACCTTCAGATCAGCTGTTTTCGAAGTACCTGAAACCTATGGAAAGTGAAAAGGCCTATGATCCAGCAGCTTACTCTCCTTCTGATCTGCCATTCCTTCATCAGGACCAGGAAGACGAAGAGCCTATTCCAGTCCTCATTTCAGTCACAACCACAGCAACAGCCACAGCTGCTCCATCTTTAACGGATCCAGTTACAGCTTCCTCAACAGTTCTAGGATCTCCAACAGTATCAGTTCCAGCATCTCCACCAGCATCAGTTCTAGTATCTTCACCAGCACCAACTTTGGAATCTCCAACAGTCTCCACATGTTCGGATGCCTCATCACCAGTTCCGCCTACAGCAACATCGCCAGTAGTAAATACAACAGCAGTTTCAACACTGTCATCAGCTCCAACTTCAGCGTCTGAACCAGTTGTCACTTTGACTCCTGTACCAGCTTCGTCAGTAGCACGTCAGCTCTTCAAGTTCTTCATCTTTGGATTCCTCTTCTAGTCTGCCTTTGGATTTGTCTCGTTCAACATCTGTCAATATAGTCTCCACACTGTCTTCACCTGTTATGTCAGTTTGTGAGCAGACTGAACCTCTGGATTTGTCTTTACCTAAGAGACAAGATGAAACTGTCATTGATTGCTTGGTACCAACCAAAGTATGGAATCCAAAACCAATAGACCTGACAGATACTAAACCTTGTTATGACCACATGGCCCACGACCCAAGATTATTCTTCGCTGGAGCTCCGTTAAGCTACCTTAACCATCCACTGTCTAAAACCTTACAACATAAGGTCAATATGAGTCGTAAGGACATGAAATCTCAATCCCAGAGAAGACTGTTACCTTTGGGAACCAATACCATTATAAAAGAAGAAAGATGTTACCTCAGTGATGGCAATATACTTGAGCTGAAGGACATCTGGGTAGGACAGCCGGAAACCACAGAAGAAGAATAGGTTTTCTTTTTTTTAGTAGTTTAGGTAGGTTTTCGGTAGGTAGCTGTCCTCCCTTATTTTCAGTTCGAGGCGAACTCTTACCCGGGAAGGGGGGTGGTGAAACTGATAGGTGTTAAGGATAGGTGTTAGGTATGATTGTATGTATTTCATATTATGACTACGCATTTTCACATTACATAGGCACACTTCCATTTTCTTTGTTTATTTTTTACTCGTGTTCGCGGCCGCTGTGCCCTATGTAATATATTTGAGTGCCTGATGATTGAATGACATTTGTGAATGATGAACATTTTCTCTTTTGCAGGTATCGCGCCGTTATTGATTTATATTGTATGTAAATATTGTTATTTATTATGGTCCTTTGGAAAATCCCTCTAAGAGTTCGTCTCATCGTTTATGCACGTTAGCCCCCGACGTGTTTCCCTTTTAATTTTGTCTATTCCCTTTCTTGTCCCGTCTTCTTACCCATTTTGCCCTTTCAGCTTAGGGATATATATTGTAATCCTTTTCTCTTTTTGTGTAGGAAATGCAGCCATATCAAACTAGTAACTGCACCAGAGTTGTGTACGTTTACCCCTGTGTTTTTATTTGTGTTCACTGACCTGAACAGACTTATTGACCCGAATATTTTACAACTACTACTACTACCATGTTTACAATTGCCCGTTTTAGTGTATATTGGGGGGTCCCCGTTCTGTAATACGCTCTGGGGGAATTTTTGACCATCTTGCCCGTATAGTTTATCCAATTTATTGTTAATAAATATTATTGTTATAACTGAAACTGAATTTAGTTATTTCACACAAAATGATAAACCAGTACCTTTGCTGCTCAAGTCAATTTCAAGCTACCATTGATCAGTAATCTAAATACCAAGATTATATGAATTGAATGCTACCAATTCAATAAATACCAAGTATTAGTATTTGGCTATATAGTACCAATATAGCTAACCAGGTTAAACCCCTAAGACCGTTACAATATATATTGATATGGTAGAAAGGTACAATCAGTATTCACAAATCCTTTGATGTTTGCATTTACAGTATAGTGTAAAACATGCACATGATAAAATTAACCTCTTAGAAGTGTAACCAGGTTTTTAAGTAGGAAAAGTGCCCCTTGTTAAGAATGCAATGCCTATCCTATTAATAAATATTCCGCTTATCAACAGCGGTCTTGAATTTAAAAAGAATTTACAAAACCTCTGTAAGCGACTTCCTTTTCCCGTTTCACGGACTAAAACTTCCAGCGGTTTTCGCGTCACGCTGGACATCCTTTCTCGCTTTCAGGTATGTTCAGTCAATGTTGCAATTGTCACTTCAGAAGATTTACGGTCGTCATCACGATTTGACAGACCATTACAATGTTTCTGTTTCACAAATGAGAACAGATATCTTTGGGTAGATCCAGAGTTTGTAACTGGACTGACTAACACCGACTGTGACAAAATCGGACTGTTTACCGACAGTGTGACGGGTGCCAAGCGTGAAGCAGATCATGCTTACCCTTCCGGAATACCTGGTGATACTCTCGGTTTTCAGTGGGAGTTCACACTGTCAGTGCTTTTGTTTTCTGTGTTGTCTTGTATATCATTTTGTTATATTTTATTTTTGTCTTCGTGATAATGTTTGTGAAAAGATTTGTCCTTGTTAATGTCTTGCATACCTTAGAGATACATAAATTCTATTCAAACTTTCACCTTGGTGCTGTTTGAGGGTTAGAGAAGTAACATGCACCATGTATTTTAATTGGTTTTGTCTACGGGTTAGAAAATAACAATAATCGATCAGCTACCAAGCAGATTTTTCAACATCATATTTTACTGGCTATGTGACGGGTGCCATGCGTGGAGCAGATCATGCTTACCCTTCCGGAGCACCTGATGGTACCTCAGTTTTTATACGGGTTAACACTGCTAATGCTTTAGTTTTGTGGCGTTCTTGTTCATTTTTGTTTGTTTTTTATGTCTTTGTCATACCGTCTCAACTCGTTCAGCAGTGAATTGCCGTGATTTTTGATTTATGATTTTAGACTTTCCCCTTTCCTCGTTGTTGTTTCGGTATTCGTTTGCCGATGTATTTCACGCCCACTTTTTTTGCCACAATTCCGTTTCCCACTTATTTAAATTACGCTTTTCACTTATATCCAATTGAGATCGACAATTTAACAGGCAACTGGTTAGGGTTCTCACATTACCTTCAGAGTAGAATGTCCCTAAAACAAACTAATAAAACAATTAAGGTTAATGAGGACAGCTGTCACGTGATCACACAAGAAAAATGGCGGGAAAAAATTTAAAATGTTCAGAATGGAATGAAATTTGACTGGAAGGCTACTTAGCATGTGTAGAAAAGAGTTTGAGTGTTAAAAATATCAAAATGGCATCACNAGAAGAATCCAAATTTGTCGATATTCATCACTGTTATACTGTAACGTTATGGCGTTTCGGTGGTATATTCTGAAAATAAAATAAAAATAAATCTATTTTCAAGAGTTGTGAAGTAAAAACAAAGAATTTTTATCTGTTTCCTTTAGTTAAAACTTTTGTTTAATAATGGATTCTTCACATGCCTCGTAGAAACTCATTTGATAAGGTCATGCGATTAATGAATACGGCAATTTGAGTTATTTATCACCAAAAAGTTTCTTTAATTACAAAAACAATCAATAATACTTAGCCAACGGAGGTCCGGGAACGGAGGACTTATTTATGGAAGCGTTATTTGTCACCAGTTGATTACTTTGTTTTTTTTTTAATTTTCGACGTGTAAAAAGTAAACATGTCGACTTCTTTGAACAAGTCGACTTGTAGGAAGTTTACGCTTTCTTCCGAGGAGGAAGTAATAACTATGAAAGCGTGTATTAGTCACAAGTTGCCTAGTTGTTTTGTTCTAAGTAAACAAAACTAAGGAAGAATATGTAATATAACTGAACTTGACGTAAGTACAAATCAACTCAACAAAAATACTTTCCGTACGTCGACTTAAAATGTTCCCAATGCTACAAGTCAACTTCGAAAAAGTCTAAATTTTGAGTTAATAATATAGTTATATGTAAACGTATATGGTACACCCCTCGTAAAGATATTTTGTGGCATATAAGTCGGAACTAGAGGCTCACATGAGCCTGTATCGCTCACCTGGTGAATGGTTTTATTCATTTTCACCAAAAGACCACCCATTCTTACTATAAATCAGTTCACCAGATGTTACAGTTTCAATCTTGGATGAGGTATACAAACATAAAAATCACAAACTTTGACAGCGACCACCCAAAGACAATTGTAACCAAGTTTGGTACCAATTGGCTCAGTAGGATCAGAGGAGAAGACATATGAATGCATTTCCCATTTCCCTATGTTAAACTATGTTCCCTGCTGGCAGACATCTTGAATGAGGTAAGAACATAAAAATCACAAATTTTCAAGGGGACCACCTAAAGACTATTGTGACCAAGTTTGGTTCCAATTGGCTCAGTAGTTTCAGAGAAGAAGATCTTTGAATACATTTCCCAAAGGGTCCTATGTAAAACTATGTCCCGTGCTGATGACCATCTTGGATGAGATGCGAACATAAAAATCAGAAACATTTAAGGGGACCAGCCAAGGACAGTTGTATCCAAGTTTGGTTCTTATTGGCCTATAGTGGTTTCAAGAGAAAAGACCCTTGATTGCATTTCCCATAGGGTCCCTATGTTAACAATGTTCCACGCTGGGGGCCATCTTGGATAAGGTGCGAACACAAAAATCACAAACTTTAAAGGGGACCATCCAAGGACTATTGTGACTAAGTTTGGTTCCAACTGGCTCACTAGTTTCACAGAAGAAGACATTTGTAGAAATTGTAGTCCTTGAAAAGATCAACAACAAAAAAACCCCGAAAATTTAACGGAAAAGGGAAATAACTCCAAGACGGATTATCGGATATTCTCCAAAATTGCAGGACATGTAGATCTCATCATCAGGCCAAGTTTGGTTAGTATTGGCCTAGTAGTTTCAGAGGAGAAGGTCTTTGAATAAAAGTTAACGGATGGAAGGACGGACGGACGGACGACTGACGCAAAATGATGGCAAAAGCTCACATGGCCTTTGGCCAGGTGAGCTAATAAAAGGTTATGTTGTGTGTTATAAAACTGGAATCAAATATTCATGTTGAGGATAACATATCGGAATGATGTAGAAAAAAGGCATTACACAATATCGACTGTTAGTCATTACATTAGCATTAACAAGTCGATATTGTAATGCCTTTTTTCTACATCATTCCGACATGTTATCTTCAACATGAATATTTGATTCCAGTTTTATAACATACAACGAGTATAGATCGGCGTAGTAGAGAAGAAGCTGCAAACATACACCCAGTTCGTGATTTGAAAATATAATATAAATGAGACATTTGCCATTTGATTGTTATCATCATGTAACTAGAATTAAATTTTGGAATACAAGAGCCCAATAATGTTTGAAGTGTGAATCTGTACGTATTCGCTAAAATTCCAATTTTGTGAAAGGAATATATTTCTCACCCCAGTCCAACATAACAATTTCAAACTAAAAAAAAAAAGAACTTTTACTATGCAGATAGACTAAAGCTATGCATGACCATAAATCAAGAACCATTATAGCAAGATTTATGTAAGGATCATACAATGGCTGGCCGAAATTGAAACAAAAAATCACGTTTTATTTTAATCAACAAATACCAAACAGAAACTGCTTATCGACGAAAGAAAGTATACCAACGAATGCGAACACTTGACGCTAAAGGGCATCGTGTTACTTTGCAGTACAGAGCAGAAATGCACAAATCTACAGGGTTAAGTTTCGTAAATGTTTGTGCAGTTAAATATGCTAAAAATCCTAAAGAATCTGATAAAAATGTTTTTCCCCTATTCTTTTTTTCTAAATATGTTACAAATGTAAGGTATAGAGTAAAAATACACGATTTTACAAAGAATATATAAACTGACACGTACTGAAATCAGTTTTTATAGACTTGATTGCCATAAGTGTTACTCATCCAGTATCAGCTAGCTACAATAGAATCTAACAATAATTCATTCACTGATTATCAATGCCTTCTTTTTTCTTTGAAGTGTTTCAAATATATAAATCATCGGTATCTTTGGAACTCCTGCTTCCTCAATAAACTTAGGAGTAAGATGTGTTTATTATTTAAACCCTACTTACGTGCTTGATTTTACTCCTTGTGGAGTACATGTGAAGATGTGTTGATCGTTTACAGAAGTTGCATGTCAAAACGTTTTTATGAGAATTGAATTTGCTATAAAACTAGTTCAACCCAACATTTCTGTTGACAGAATGATCTCTGTACCAAGTCAGGACCATTGTAATTTACAATTTCCACTTGCTTTGTCCTTTTGCACTTTGGATTTTGGCTCTTGACCATTCTGTTCTGTTAATTTGTTATTTCCCTTTTCCTACTCTTCCTTGTTCTATATTCATTTTTCTTTATTCTAGAACTGCCTTACAATATAAGTTTTGGATTTAATTTTAATACCCATTGTCGCTATGTAACAGTGTCTTTATTCCACCACAAACATTCATTTCGGAACACATAATTACCCTAGGGTATTTAATCCACAACCAAAATACCCTAGGGAATTATATCCGACGGAATAAAGTGCACCAGTGTGTTTATTCCCTGTGAGTAGAAATCAACATAATCCGGAGGATATGTAATAGTTATCACACGAGGACGCGGTGTGTCTCTGTAAGATCACCCCGATGGCCGGAGGCCGGAGTCGTGAGCTAATACAGACACACCAAGTCCGAGTGTGATAACTAATTTACATCCCAGCTAATAAATTAAGTGAAGGAAAGCCGATATACATTCTTAAAAATTATTTCCATGCTAATAATGTCATTAAATAAATATTCTATACTGTAATAATTATATATATCCTTATTGTACCCAAAATAACTAAATACCGAAGTTACTGTGAATTTTGATTCTGCATATGTGCATTTCGACAACTTATTTCTCTTCAGTGCAGATAAAATCTAAACGTTTGGAAGACCATAAAGTCAAAGATGTTTAAAACTGTTTAAAAGTCCAGCGACGTCGTGGTGTAGTAGGTAAGGCAGAAGTGAACGAAACGATCCTTTTTCGAATCCCACTATGGACAATGTCATTTTTCAACGTTTTAAAATCTTTATTTTTAAAAATTTTATGGATAGTAAATCAGTTCTCCAAGTCTGGCCTTGACAAAAACATAAAAAGTAAAAATATCCATTGTTCTTACTGGGTTGAGATTGCTGGGCGATCTGACTCAGATCACCCCAGTTAGAAAAAAGAAGCTGGGATGTAAACACCAGGAATGGATGTACGCTTACAGCTACGCATCATGTACCATCTTAACTTAGTTTTAACTTTATATATATGCAAAATGCTGCTGCGCTACTTTGCTGCGTGTACTTACCGCTGTTACAACTGGTCCATCATCGAGATTCTTCTTTGATTTAGCAATCATTCGCCTTCTTATCCGTTCATCAAATTGTTACTTACCGCTGTTACAACTGGTCCATTATGGAGATTCTTCTTTGATTTAGCGGTCATTCGCCTTCTTATCCGTTCATCAAATTGTTACTTACCGCTGTTACAACTGGTCCATTATCGAGATCCTTCTTTGATTTAGCAATCATTCGCCTTCTTATCCGTTCATCAAATTGTTCTAAGAAACTCTTCCTTAAAGCACGTAGTTGTGGATTGTAATGTAACAAGACAGCAACCTGCCATCGAATAGCTATACTGTAATTCGGCGAATTCTTTGGTTTGAGTGTTCTCAGCTCTAAATCATAAAACACAAAAGGACTTAACCAGCATAATCAACGGCATAATCAAACGATGTTGTCTTCTTTATATCTTATTGCTGAGTAGTAAATTGTTTGTAACAGTTAACCATTCAGTACTGGAGCAGTAATAAGTTGGTTAAAAAATAACAAATACCGAAGTTAAAAGTGACCCAAGTATGCCAGTGTAATTTTTTTTTGAATGATGTCAATATTTTTCATCTTATTCGGGGCACTGTTTGTAAAAAATGGCGATATAGTAAAGATCTTTTAAAAGAAAGACGCAAACCATTTTACAAAGGAGGAAGACCAGAATATGACACGCCAATCATACAAAGTCTGTATTCGTAAGATACCTTAGTTCTAGGAAAGAACCGTCAGATAAAGATTTGGACGATGTTTTGAAGTTAGACAGTAGAAATTTATATCTAATATAAGCCATACTTTCATTTCCGAAGTTAGTAGTATAACGTTTCATTGAAGAATGTAAGGCAATACTTCAACAATAAAAATGAATACATACAATACACAGGATAAATCACCAATGAGAAATATATCAAAACTTTTTCCTTTGGTTAGCGGTAAGTTATATATAAAGTATTGGTTTTAAAAAAATACGTCTTTATGTTATGAAAAGAATCTACAGCCCAATCTACATGCACCATGTAAATATACACGTGTGTAAAACTACACCAGTATGTAAACGTATTTACATGTAAATGGGGCTTACATAATTAAGACCGATTTTTTAATCAAATGTTTCAAAAATAAATTTGGATGGAAGAGAAATCTCATGAGTGGCAGAGAAGGCATGGTCATATTCGATATTATGATCTTTGTGGACCGGTGTTGCACATCCAGACAAATTTTGTTTTTGCTAAGAAACAATGTGTTGGCAAATTTTTCAATTTTATTCATTTAATTGATCAGATATATAGTACTTAAGTTCATACAAAAGCAGAAAGATTTCGTAACAGAAAGAAATGTGAAGCAGAAATTAAACGATATAATCAGTTGCAGTCAGGACTCAACTTACCCTTTTCCTCATCTTTGTGAGTAGGAGACCCTGTTTTGATTGATGCCTGTAGCAACGCAATAAACATTAGAACCATTGGGTTGAAATGAGCATTTTCCATATGCATAAATCCAACATATGCCGAAAATCCTTTGAATGCAAAAATATGTTTTCAAAACATCAACTTAAATTTGAATTATTGAGGCATTTATACATAAAAATAGATTTATAAGATCAAGTACAGAATTTTCCTCCAAAACATGGTTTTCTAGTAATTATCACTATTAGTTTTTAAACATCTTTGAGTTTATGGTCTTCCAAACGTTTAGATTTTTATCTGCACTGAAGAGACATAAGTTGTCGAAATGCCCATATGCAGAATTTAAATTCACAGCAACTCCGGTATTTAGTCATTATATAAGCGTTGCTTCTTTTTGCGTTGATCAAAACAATTTTGTCCTGTGCATTTCTTGGAATAATGAGTTTTAGTGGCTCAACTGATTAACTACATAAATTCTTTGTTTGTTAGTGCTAAAAACAAGATGTAAAAATATTTTTGTTCATTTGTCATGTAATGATTTTTTAACAAAATTTTCAAACATTGATGATGTGTAAAAATCTTGTATGCATAATTCATCATAAAAGAAGATAACGCTTACCCCTCCGGTTCACCTGATGTCACTCTCGGTTTCTGACAGTTCATGTTGTCAGTTCTTAAGTTGTGAGTGTTATATTCGTGTTTTCTTGTGGTTGTCTCAAGTCTTTGGTCTTCCGTTTTTTCTGTTCTTGTTTTTGCTTTGCCTCTGACTTATTCCTTCGATATTCTACTGCATTTGTGTTTAAGATTCCAAAGATTTTTAACCATGCATGTTTAACCAGATACGAAGAAAAATATGAAAAAAGTTCTATAGAAGAATATTGACAAATCATTTTGCAATTGTTACTCATTGTATTGTTTGTGTCCTTGTTTACTTAATACAATCTTGCTTTATTCAGATAGAATATCAATTAAAATTTTTTTAATAATATGACATGTAACTGAAAATCATTAAGGCGAATTCGATATCTGGTTTGGACAGACAAAGGGCGACCTATTTCTCTCATAATTTTAAGTATAATTTCTCTTTCTGTGCAGAAATTGCTTATGAAGAATACCTTCAAAATATATTCATCTGTATATTGAGTATAGTGGCTCGTTAAAATTGTTATTCTGCCAAAATGTTTTTAAACTCCTGACAAGTGAACGTTATGAAAACGCGACACGACAAAGTCCCCAATCTATATTATATCAATTGGTTGCTGGAATTTATATTCATTCAATAGTTTAAAAAATATTTTGAATAATTCTAGATATTAATGTTTACAGTTTGAATTCTATGAAGTTTTTTTGGCATTTGTGAAAACAATTACGTTGGTTGTTATGCCATAAGACAAAGTATATGTATACATTTTGATGAGTAGTCCCTTCGTTAAATTTGTTGTGATATATTTCCATATTTACTCATTAATCATAATAATCAGAGATTTTTTTGTATTTGTACAAATAAAGAACTATATTTACCTGGATCAAAGAGCTGAAATCGACGTGGAAGCGTACTGTGATCTAAACGTCCAAGAAAAAGTGCACCTATAAGAATGGCCTTACCAATACGGAGAAAACAGGACACCACTCCCAGAAATATATTGTAGAAAAAAGAAAAATAGGACAGGAGGAAAAATCCACGTCTGAAATAAAAGGAATGTTTTGGGGTCATCATTTGAATATTTTGATCTGAAACATATAGTAGATTACATAAGGTCGATTTTTTCAGAAGTAGATGACAAATTACACAAAACTTTGATATTTCGCAAGTTTCTCTACTGCATTATGTAAAAATCAAACCTTCTGATTTGTTCGTATTTGAATGGTTTGAAGTTTCAAAGGCTCTATAGAACTGTTTAAGACGACGGCTAGTTTCACGAACGTTTATAAATTATAAGCTTCTCGCATTGACTAATTCTTTTGGTTTACGAAAGCCCGAAACAATCTAGAAAATCGGTTAAAATCCGAAAAAGGGTAGGTACTTTGAAATCTAGTCACAAACCGGTTGTAATTTTTCCTTATTGATATTTGAAGTTACTAGGATAGCTTGAAAGGAATTCTAAAGCATCTTTGTCAACCACAGGATACACAAAAAGATGATATAAAATTCAATAAAGGTTGTTAACTGCTGAATGCATGATAATACAGACAGTTTCCTTCCGCAATTCTTAAATTTAGTAGTTTTTTCTGATTATATTTGCAGCACTAATCGTCTCTGTGAAGTTTGGAAAATTTCAAATACACATAGTGCTACCAACGAACAATAACATTTTGTTCTTCTGAATTAACTGTTAATTACGACAGAATAGTGTGCTAAAAATAGCAACATATCAAATTTAAATTTTATAATTATGGCCAGTTTTGACATTTTTGTACATAAATAATGTTATTTCAGAAATAGAAACCTTGTTATTTCGATCATCTGTGTGTGTGAGACAATGGTGTTTTTATGCTTAATCATTACGTCATTTGACTTAAAAATAAAGTAGAAAGACAATATGGTTCTGAATCCTTACGGCTACCATTAAGTCCGGCTGTCTCGAGTTCCTATCGTTGTTTACGTTGGTCTATTGTCTTATTCTTGCGTTTCCTGTGTAGCTCCCTAGCAGATTGTGGGATGTAATTTTAGCTATTGTAGGTGTTTCCTGTTATCCATTTTGACATATAATTATTATTTGTATTGTGAATTTTTTAGACCAAGGAAATGTTCAACTTCTTTTAATAGTCTTTACAGAAATTTTACGGTAGTAATCATGTTTTTTTTTAAAATATTTCTATCACACATCTTTCAGTACATTTCGAGTCTCGTATCGGACTCTTATCAAATGCCGAAATACGGGACTTTTGAAACGTGTTCATTCCGGTAACAGTTCTATTTTTATACGTAAAAATCAATGCATCAATACATTGAGAGGGATCACTAATTAATGAATACTGTTGAGCTAACGGCGATTTGTATTTAATCGATATGTAGCGCTTAAGGTTAATTGTTTTTCGGCAATTAAAATTTAGTTAAAAAATTGTCATATCGGAAAAATTATAAATGCACTTCAATTTCATAAATAGTTTGTGGTAGATATCTATTTCAATGGGTTTAGAAACGCAGTTTTCCTTCTTACTGGTATCCGAGGGGATCGTTTCCGTCTTCAATTACACGAGAGTTCCCGTATTGATTAAACACCAGACTTTTCATTAGTAGTTTCATTAATGCGACGGTTGCTGCAGATCATGCTTACCACTTCCTTGGCACCTAAAGTTTACACTGATGGAAGTTTATTCTCTTTAGCAACTGTTTTTAAATCTGCCCGATATCTTTTTTGATTGTAGTCATCATAGTATACATATATATTATTTATCTTCGAGTTGTGAAAATTTTACTTCGGTATTGTCTATGTATTCGTTTTTTCCTTTCTTGATAGATTTTGCTGTATATACTTTTATCTTTTTTGGTCATACGTAGGCTTGCGAAAAGAAACATTCAGATTTATAAATACTATAATAATATAATATAAAAGTCGAAAAAAAACCTAGACACAATCAGATAAACGACATACACCCCGGGGTAACTTGGTGTTTTTTCTGGTAGGGATGTGTCAAATTTATCTCGGAAACATGCATCAAATTTATATACTTATGTACTTAAAACATATCCCAAATTTATATAACAACACTAAATATAGGACCCTAATCTATTCATATACCATTGATTTTAACATGATAAATTAAAAGAAATCAACGAAACAAAGCAATAAGAATATGAGATATTGAATTTTTAAAGAACTGATGATCAGGAATTATGTTGTTTCATTAATAATTGCCCTTTTTGCTTTTTTATATCCAAATTATCTCTACATGCTTATTTATATACAATTTGTTTAAAAACACACCCAAATTTATATATCTCGTGCAAAAAACCATACCCGAATTTTTGGCACATACCCGTATACCAAAATAATGGAAGTTACCTCCGGGATACACGCCGTCAACAGACTAAGCGCCCAGTTAACTCGTCGTTGAACATCTCGAAATGAAATATAAAGGCAAAGACAAGAAAGGAGCATGTCTGATGGGAAAAATAAAAACAAGAACTACACAGTGCGACCTTTTTGTAATGAAAAAAACGTAGTCTTTGCTGCTTGTTTGTTTTGACTAGTTGTGCAATCTACAATTGATGCTGTGAGCTTAAGATAATTCTACCATCTACATATGCCCCATTTAATTTTGTCAATACACATGTAAACACTTACCTATTTTCGATTGCAAGTAAGTTTCCTGCATCTTGTAAAAATACAAACTTTGCCAAAATGAACTGACCAGCAATTAACAAAACTGTGGAAAAGGGTATAGGCCTACAAAATATAATTGTAACGCGAGAATTATTTCATTCTTGTGTCCAAGTCAATTTTGACAACAAATAAAGTTGCTAACTTTCCCTCTCAATATTGTTTACTTTAACAAAGATTGATTTTCATTACTGAAAATTGCGTTAGAAGTGTTACACACTATTTTGTCTTCCAACGTATGAACATAAACTAATGTGAATTCATATTTGCTTGATACGGTTGTTAAAAAACTTTAAAAATATTTCTAAAAATGATTTAAAAGATGTTTTTGTCTGGTTTACAACGTTTACCTTTGACGATTTTTGTATTTTATGGGAACTAATGAATATAATTTGAAAAAGCTTATCTGTTATAACCATTAAGATTTCAAACAATAAAAGCAAAATTTGTCTTTTGAATCTCTGGATACACCATAAGAAATCGCCTAATTAACAAATATGTGCTTCCGAGAAAATGTAAAATAGTAGGAAAAAACATTTAACCATTGTTGATGCAAATCGTAAATATAGTTCAATTGCAAAGATTTTGAATATGCAGAATAATGAAAACACTTGATATTGACCTCTACATTACAATTAAGTTTTTACACATCTAACAGAGTCAAAACATATACACCAATATTATGTTCAATAGCTGTTGCAATTGTCATTACAGAAGTTTTTACGGTCATCACCATAATTACAATGTTTTTATCTCATAAATGAGATTAGACATCCTTGAGTACACTGAATTGATAATTACTGATTGTGACAAAACCGGACTTTTCATTGGCAGTGTGACGGATGCCAAGCGTGGAGCAGATCATAACACACGTAGGAGTTCACACTCTTTGTGCTTTAGTTTTGGGGCGTTCTAGTTTATTTTTGTTCATTTGTTTCGTCTTTGTAAGGTTTTCTCAATTTGTCTTAATAACTATGAACTGCCATGTTTTTGTTGGATTTTTGATTTTAGGGTTTTCCCTTTATGCTTCAATATTCGTTTACCGATATACTAAATACCAAAGTTACTTTAAATAAACATTTTGACAATGACAGTACATTGCAATGTACTCTTAGATATACACAACCATATAGACTTTTAAGCAAACGATTGTTATGTCACCCAAGACTTTGTCGGGGTGACAAGTTGTTATTCTACATATTGAAAAAAGACATATTTGATCTTGAAAAATTGTCCAGCATTCCAAAACATGAGATCTTCCCAACTACGAATTGCAGTCATCGTTGTTGTGAAGCTAAGTTCAAAGCGAAGCTTAACACTTAATTTTGTAATGGGATGAGAGAAAAGTCCACAATCTATGCACCATGAAAAAAAACGGGCCGGGTATTTAAAAATATTAATTAATAAAACAAGAGAAATAAAGAATAGCACAACAAAGCGAATTAGGAAGTTTCTTTAATGTTGGCTATATTGCATCTGCAATAGACAGAAAATAATTGATGGTCCAATAGGACAAAACAAACACTTTACGTCTTTGACTTGAGATGGGGATACTTCTGAATATAACTGAAATTAAACGTAAAGCCTATAATCACTAGTATATTACTAGTATATGTATTTATGTACCAGAAATGTGCTATAGCACTTGTAACAATGTCCCCTTCACCGGCTTTGAATAACGCAGCAATAAATCCTATCACCATCAAGACAAGGAACAGCAGAAACCATTGTATCAGAAACGCTGAAACAGAAAAAAAATAATCAAGTTTATACAAATATGACATAATTTGTATGATATTTAAATACGTTATCTCTAGGACTTGGCGAATCAAATCTTTGACAAACGGGAATAATGGAATAGGAAGTTACAGGGAAAAGGGTGTTTTAGGCGTTTTTGCCATTTCTACCTTAATCTTACAAGGCGTCCACAAAGGAAATTTTGTTTACGACATTAAAATGACACATACTTTCGTTTTGTATTTGGCTATGAATAAAAAAGGGCCAAAATTTTGTTCTATTTGAGAGGACTCTTGAGAGTGATTAGTGAAAATAAATTATTGATTGATGGGATGTTTTTTGTCATTTGAAAGTACAAAACACCAAAGTTGCATTAAAACAGCAAATTTTGGTATTCTGTACACGTGTTTGAACCTTTCAACAGCAGTATTAAAACATCATAGTAAAAAAAAAAGGTTCTCATTACCAAAAATATCGAACTAGGAGTCCAAATCAAGTACCAAGTATTCGGTGAGTGCAATACACGGAATTATATCTCAGTATGTTTAATGGGTTAACATTTTGATGAAAACGGTTAATTTCTATAAAAGGCGTGTAAAATTTACATGTTTGGCAAGTCTGACTACTGGGCTAATGAGTCCGTGTTAAAAGTGTGTAATATGTTATAAAACGTTGTAAATTTGCACTGGAAAACCGAATTTAAAGCTTGTGCGCGACGCATATAAATATTCGTAACATTATATATATTTTTGATCTTCAAAATGTCGAATTCGAATATAAGTCAAGGAATGTGACCACTATGCAGCGTAAATTACACTTAATGTTGTCGCGGAATAATTTGACTTAAGTGATAGGGAGAGGGTTACATCGGACAGAACCCCTCTCCCTATGGTTCTTCCAATGTTCTCTGCAGTGTTTTATTAATGTATGTATCTATATGTGTGCGTGTCGGGGGGGGGGGGTTATGACATCAGTCTGTAATTATTGTTGAGCACACAGAGGTGTGACGTCGCTAATATGAACTGACTTATTTACCACGTATATTAGTAAATGACAACCAGCGATAATGGCATTATAGTTGATAATGAACATATAATTAATTTAGAAAATAGATACGTAAGGCCATGAAAAATTAATTTATTGGTTCTCAGGCCCTCCCTCATCTGTAGATGGAGGCTTGAAAAAAAAACCCATTGGCCATATTTTTGCAACTTCAATAAATAAAATATATATAAAAAACCACATCCCTTACTACATTTGTGGTGGTTTTTACAATGTAAAAAGCTGCCTTATCTATTTTTTGGCAAATGAAAAGATAAAAAAAAATCACCTCCCTCCCTCATCAGTTAAAATGAAAATTTACTTTGTATGGCCTAAGTAATAATGCTCCCTTTTAGTATGCTGAGATAAATGTCCTTTGTGTATCGAATGCAAATTATGGAGGTGAATAGGGTATTGATGTGCGAAAAATAGTAATAATCATTTCTTGAAGTTGGCAACATATGGACATATGGAATGTGGTGTTTAGATGTCAGTCAGATTTTCTCACCAACATAAAACAAATGCTGTTTAGATATCAGTCAGATTTTTTAACATAAAAAGGGTGTTAAGATATCAGTCAGATTTCCTCATTATCATAAAACAAATAGCTTTTATATATCAGTCAGATTTCCTCAATAACACAAAATAATTCCTGTCGTCTTGAACTTCCTATGATCAAAGCTCATTATTGAAGACATAATGGTGATTTCATGATGAAAAACTACAATCAAATTGTTCAGAGCTTTGCACGGGAGACATCCCTTAGTTTTCTCAAAACTTCTCAACTTTAGATATCATATCTTTTCGATGCCTCTGCTGGTTGACTGTTAGTCCCCGAGGGTATTCACTACCGCCTTAGTCAGAACTTCGGTGTCAACCCGAAAGTCGATTTTATTTGGAAACTTGCAATATATAAATTTTTGTTGAAAACTGAGGAGTATCTCCCTAATGTAAAGCTTTGTCCTTAGCTGATTTTGGTTTTCCATTTAAATCGTATTGATTATTTGATTTATATCAATTTTAGAGATCTTTGATTTTATGGTCTCCGAAATGTTTCGATTTCATCTGCACTGAAAGGAAATAAGTTGTCAAAATGACCATATGCAGAAACTAAATATATAGTTAGTTCAATTGTCATGCCAAAAGTGAAGTATAGAACGATAGGTCTGGTAATAGACCCGGGGACTACAAATGATACATTCAATCACGGTGGTAATAAAATGATAAAATACCGAAACTCTAATGAATTTGCATTTTGAAAACTTATATCTCTTCAGTGTAGATAAGATTTAGATATTTTGAAAACCATCAGATTGATTGACGATTTTCACCATTCAAGCAGGTTTTTTTGTACTGGTTCGGAAAAAAAATCAGATTTTCAGAAATTGTATAAAGTCAAGAAAATAATGATAGAAGCGTTTAATAAATACAAGCAAATATCAGTTTAGTAAATATGGAACACATTACACATTAACAATCAAATGGCATAGACTGTTCTGTCTGGTATCAAATCGCTACTTACCCCACATAGTATAGCCTAATTGGTATCCTGTATATCTCATTGTTCCAACCTGAAACATAGAAAATATATTGTAGCATTTTTTTGACAACTTAAAATTTTACAAGGCTTCTAGTCCTATATAAACCGATCCAAACAGTTCCGATTTCAGGTTGAAATAGCATATGCTTCTTTTTTCAACACATTTTAATTCAAATAATACTCAAAATTTTTGAACCGTAAATACCTTTTGGTCTGAGGTCAAATGAATATATATGAGCATTAACGGCTGATGTAAAATCAGATAAAAGTTGGAAATATAGTCTCTACCATTGTTTCCAGTTTATTACATATATTTCTCACATCGAGATAGTTTAAAAAATTTTCACATTTTAAAGTTCGAGGTTTACTAAATAAAGACCCTAGAGAGAAAACATAACCTAAATGCCTTAAAGTAAAGAAAATATCACTAAAAATATTCGCACGAGAGAGATACACCTGGGTTTTCTGTCTTTAAACTTAAGATGTTATAACTGTTCAAATGATATATTTTCGGACCAGCGCCTAAGTATTGGACGATTGAGCTGGTGAATAAAAAGTGCCGAGATCGCAGTTATTTTATTAATTCAATAAGCAATGAAGGGATATGCAGTAAATGCAAATGAAAAAAGTCTCTGTAAATACATGACCACACAGGTCTTGTGTAACGACGATTTTGTTTGTTTATTATTGCAGCCTATATAATTGCCTTTGTGTGCCTTTTCGTATATAAGTTTTAGAATATTGCCCAGTACATGTCATACTTTAAAATTGTTAACGTAGAAATATACATGTATAGCCCAATAGAAACAACAAACAATACGTACAAACATTGATTAATTTTATGCCGATAACACTGAAAGACTCAAAGAGTCAGCGTGAGCTTTTGTCGTCACTTGGCGTCCGCCCCTATCACGTTGTTTTTCAACTTTTCAAATTTGATTATCTCCTCTGAAAAGACTGGGGCAACTTTAAACAACCTTCAAAGAAATGATGTATGGACATTTTCTTTATAACAGTGACAAAGTCATAAATGTTGCTTTAAACATTGCTTTAAACATTGCTGTCAGTTGTTTTAACATTGGACCCTAAGGAAATATCATTTTCATCATCTTCTCCATTAGGGAAAGGAAATTCAATCAAATTTTTCTAGAATTATGTATAGAAAATTCTTTTTGCTCATTGTATTTAATCAAACAAAGACATGACTACCAGTGAGGAGCAAAGTTTTATATTAGACCAGTGTTAAAAAATCACTTTCATCATCTGCTCTGAAACTATTGAAGGAAATTTAACCGAATTGTACTGAAAAGATGCATTACAAAGATTACCAATTTCGGTCCGATCCGCAAAAAAATGGCTACTAATGCAGAACATAGTTTAACACTGGATCCAATTGATTATCATCATTTGTATCATCATTTGTATCATCTGTTCTGAAACTATCCAAGCATATTCAATAAACTGTACTTTAATGATTTATGAAATGTCCTTTACAAAAACCGTTCATTATGTTTAAATTTGAAAAGAAATATGCCTGCAAGCTCGGGACATACTTTAACATTTTAACCTATAGGAAAATCATATTTTGGTAGTCTTAGCTGAAAACACCTAATCATATTTCAGAAAAGAGGAAATGTAGATGGCATAAAAACCATAAAGGGGACACCGCAAGAAAGAGCTGGAGAAAGGAGAAAGTAAGCGAAAGAAAAGAGAAAGAGAGACAGATGGGAGAAAGATGCAATGTTGAGGGAAAAAGAAAACAACCCCTGTTAACCCCTCTTACCCCTCAGCATAAATTAACACTTGCCCATAAAGGAAAAAATATGTATTTTTTGCACAACTAATGTCATAGTATAAAGATGGCTGATCGATATCTAACTTGTGAGATTAAATGTACAAAATAGGATTGGTGGACTCTCTTTATTTGTCATAGTCACAAAGTCAATATTTGTATCTCACCATTATACTAGGGTTACTGACATCAGATCTAGGAGGAATATGTACTCGTGAACCTTTGAACAATCCAAGAAGATTTTTCCTGCAAAAAACAAAATAAATGTTTCATACTGTCCTAAGACGTGTCAATATGTTATTCTGCTATTTATCACATTTAATAAGGTGTTCTATTTGCAAATGTTCCGGAATATAACATTAAATGTCGAAAAATTAAAAAGGTTCTGTACCTAATTACTTTTCTGTACCCGTCTCAGAAAAATTGTCCTTTACACTTTGACTAGGATACTTGTGGAAATTGTTTTCAATATCTACAATGTGTGCCGCAACATTGGGTAATATCACTTAATCTACTCTTCCATCTATAATAGACTGCCCACAAAGTAAACATCAAAATTTCTCGTTCAGCAAGAATTAAAATATGTTATACCTTTAAAACGACAGAATTCTAATCTATAATCGACGGCTTGTACATCCCTCATTCTGAAACTGACGGGCCTCTCTAAGAAATAATGAGATGAATCGGAACTGACATTGGATTGAAATAACCAAAATACAAAGCATTAATAATATTAGACATTTTTACTATTCATCGTCGAAACCGATACCGAAACCGAAACCATACAATACAGGATTAGTTGTGTTTTGTTTCTCTTTATTGCATGCATATCAGTGTTTCATGGGCTTAAAAGTTCAGCTTTCTTTTTGAAATATGTACTGTAGATTTATTTATAAATGCTATTTTATAGAAGTGATTAGACTTTAGGCATTTGATATGTAATTATTTCTACAATTTGGAATAAAAATTTGCTTTTTGGGTGTAATAATGAAAAAAAATACATACATAATTTGTTATTTGGCGAATAATTCTTATATTTATGTTGCAATTTTAAAATTTCATGAATTTTGTAGTGTTGTTCATCTTTGTATATATGTGTGTCTTTATATTTCTTTTCTATGCCGTGCTCATGTTGTATCTCTTTTCTTTTGTTTTTCCGATTTGGCATTGTCCATGGATTATTCGTTTTAGATTGATGGTTCGGTTCTCACTTAATTTTAGCATGAATAAAGCCTTTAAGTTGAACATTAAGTCTGCATTTTACGCTCAATCTTTATAAAGGCCAAAACAATTCAGTTTTTTGAAAAATTAATTTCTTTAATCTTCCAAAGGGTTTTGCATGTTGCGATATACAAAGTTCATGATTTTTAGCATCAACAAGGTATTAAAAGTTAGTGAGAACCAAACCGTCGGTCTAAAACGAACAAGCCAAGGACAATTGCAACATCGAAAAAAAAAAAAAAAAAAAAAAAAAAAAAAAAAAAAAAAAAAAAAAAAAAAAACATAATATGAGCACGGCACAGAAAAGAAAAATGAAGACACACACGTATACAAAAATGAACAATACGGACCCGATAAAAACAATGGATGAGATCAGTAAGTTTTTGATTCTGTGGATTAAACTTATTGTTAACACATGACCAAAACAATTTAATTTTGAAATTTATTTCACGGTATCCTTTGAAGGAGTTTATATGTTGCGATAAATAAATTTCTTGATTCTTAGCATGAATAAACCACATACTAAAAGTCTTTCTTTTCAAACCTTAATTATGCTGAATTTTATGTAATATCGCAACATATAAAACTCCATCAAAAGAATATCATGAAGTAATGTCTTGAAAAAACGGAATTGTTTTGGTAAATTTTAAAGATTAAACATTTTAGTTTAAACAACAGACTAGAAATCTTGCTTTCCAAACCTTTTTAATACCTTAATTAATAAAATTTGTATTTTACAGCATGCAAAACTCCTCATAAAGGATATATG
>MJUU01058312.1:37164-47505 GCA_002080025.1 Modiolus philippinarum | reverse complement strand
GCACCTCTTTTAGCCGATCTGTTTCTCCACTCTTATGAGGCAGAATTCATTGAAGGGCTTCTTCAAAATAAAGACAAAAAATCTGGCCCAGTCCTTTAATTTCAGTTTCCGTTATATAGATGATATTTCATCACTAAACAACCCTCGCTTTAGTGATTTTCTTCATCTCATTCATCCAAAAGAGCTTGAAATTAAGGATACTACAGATACTTTCCCGTCGGCCTCGTTCCTTGACCTTCATCTTGAAATTGGCAACAGAGGTACATTACAAACTATGTTGTATGACAAACGCGAAGACTTTACTTTTCCAATAGTAAACTTCCTTTTTTTTGTGGCAACATTCCAAAAGCACCAGCATATGGAGTTTACATCTCACAACTCATTCGCTATTCAAGGGCTTGTGGTCGATACAGCGACTTCCTTGATAGAGCCAAATAGACTACTTAAGCAAGGGTACGTTACCAAAAACTTAAAGTCATCACTACAGAAGTTTTAAGGCCGACATCACGATCTTGTCGATCGTTACGGGATATCTGTTTCCCAGATGACAACAGATCTTTCCCTCTACAACTAAAGTTTGTTTTTACTCTATCGGATTTGACTTTACTACCGGAGTTGACATGTTCAACACGGCGGGTGTCTTATAAGAAGCAGGAGATGCTTACTCTACCGGTACACCTGATCTCACCCATAGTTTTTATTGGGTCCGTGTTGTTCATCTGTATGTGTGTCTTCATTTTTTCTTTTTTGACCCGTTCTCAAGTGGTGTCCTTGTTTCTTAGTGTTTCCGATGTTGGCTTTGTCCATGGATTGTTCGTTCTTTGACTGACGGTTCGGTTCTCACTTACTTTACAGACCTATTATACAAAATAACAAAAAAGCGAAGTTGCTGTTAATTTAGTTTCTACATATAGCCATGTCGCTCGATTGACAACTTATGTCTATTCAGTGCAGATAAAAATAAAACGTTTAGAAGGCCATATACCGAGCATTCGTAAATCAAGTTGATAAAGAGCAAATAACCTAAAAGGTCTAAAATCAACTAAGGTCAAAGCTATGCGCGAGGGAGATACCTCTTAGTTTTAATCAAATTTCTTAAATCTAATAAGGCTAACAAAGAATTTTTTCTACTATTAAACTTACTTCGAGATGATTCCACTGTATAATACAGAACCAATAATATACGTCTAGTTGTTTCCATGGCCTCACTGTCTGACAGATAGGATACCCATCCAATGATTTCTAGCATGGATGACACGGCAAGTCGAAGATTCGAGATCACAGGAAGTACATAATACAGGAGCATTATTAAAGACTAAATATAAATTTAAATTCAAATAATTAAAATAATAACACCAGCAAAAGCACTAACAAAGAGTAATTAATGTTGAAATATGCATAAATTATTGCAATTTCTTTGTTAATTAAGAGATTAACAGTGCGTTAGACAATTAATTTTTATTCATTTGATATCATTGCTAACAAATACTTCTATTTAGCTGATATTATACTGTAACTGTTATATTGTAGTCTATATCACATATGACCAGTGTAATGTGCGTGCAGCAGCATGTACTGCATTTCTGTGACATGTTATAAAGTTATTTAATTAATTTCATTTCTCATGAAATCATATTGCCGTTACCATGATATCATTGATATATACGACATGTCGTTGTCCCAAATGAAAACGGCCATTTTAACTAGCTTTCACTTCTTCAGGGATTAGACATTACCGGTTTTGATTTAACAGTGGATTGATTCACAAATAATGTAACGGGTGCCGCTGGCGGAACAAGGCATGCTTACCCTTCCGGGCACCTGATATAACATTTTGTTTTTATGTGAGTTCTGAATAATGTATTTTTCTTTCCGTGTTTTATGGTTGTCTCATGTCTTTGTTTTGCATTACTTTCGTTTTGTCGTGTCTCTGGACTTTTCTCAGATTTTTTAAATAACCACATCCTGGTTCCTTCAGTATTCTACTTCTGTTTTTTTCCCTCAAACTGAACATTACAGCACTTAACCAGACATTCAACCAAAAGTGAAGTGAAAAAATGGTGACTTCAAGATGAAGAACAACAATAAAAGCGTTGTTCCTTTGCTTTACCATATATTTGTAGAGACTTTGTCTCATGTGCATTTACTCCATATCCTTTCACTCACCATAATCAATATAAAACAATGAGCTTTATATAAATTATACAAAGTAAAAAGAACAAACGAACAAAAGCTGTATGGTGTACATTGTATATACCCCCTTTCAGACAAAACAATCTTCAAACGTTTGGGAAGGACGAGTATGATTTGCTAGGAACATGTCATGTTTCACACTGGTTTGTGTCATACAATCATAATGGAATAAATGAAATAACAGGAAACACCTACAATGGCCGAAAAACATAGCCACATGCCAGAAAGTGAATAGGAACTGCACAAGAAAAAAAACCACAATAAAAATACAAAAGACAAACATAAACAACGATAGGAACTCGGGACAGCCGGACTTGGTACCGGCACTAGCAAAAGTAAACCTCTTCTGGGTGTTCAAATAAATGTTGTGGCGTCGTAATGAACAGTAATACATATGGGATAGAAGTAAAATTATTGGAGAATTGTTGCAACTTTTCTTCCTGTACTCTGTTGAGTGTATTGGCAAACGAATACCGAGACAAAAGGTGAAAGAGGGGTGTAATTTCTTAGTTCAATCTGATAAAAAATGAAAAAAATATGGAGTGAATGCACAAGAGACAAAGGTCTCATCAAATACATGGCAATTGAACAACGCTTTTAGTTTTGTTCTTCATCTTGACGTAGCAATAAGGCCAATTGTTTTTGCTTATATTTCATAGTAGGTTAAAGACGGCCACTAGCACCGGTTTACGAGATGTCGAGCAATGCTACATCCATGGTGACTCCAAAAATAGTATCCTTATACAGAACAGAATACAACCATATAAAAACACTGCTGACGATAATCAACCGAGTGATAACTAGCAATTTAGTGTCCTACCTTATAGATATAAATGAAACACACTACGTATATAGCCAAGATTCTGGCAGAATAGTTAAATTCTGAAAAAAAAGAAATGATTTTTTTTCATTTTCAAATTATTTCATGACAAAAAAATTAACATTTTGAAAATATAACTTTAAGTATGATACAATTGACACCAAATTATTCTCTTTTTAATGGTATATGTATTCTAATTGGACATTTTTTTCCTTTTTGAATTATTCAATAGAAATTGTTCTGTATTCATTTTTTGTTTCCTAACATCTAAATGTCCATTTCTTTCCCGATTTTGTACTGATCTTTTACATGTACATATTATTTTAAAATCAAGGATATTCACATTAATAGTTTCCATGTGTAACCGACCATTTGGGGGGTATGTTTTTTTATTCCGGACAGAAATATTTTTATCGCCCATTTATTTTTTTTAACTTGAATCAACAAAATAATTTGTTTTCAAAATTAGCATTATTTTTTAGAGCAAAAAGCCTCCTTCACAATATTTTTTTCATAATTTTTGCAGCCATTTCTTTTCTTTAAGCAAAATCAACTTCAAAATATTTTTTGGAAAACCATACCCCCTTTCAAGCCTAAGAAAATTGATGATCATACACACTCACCTGGATTATTTCTATAAATCCAAGGTTTAATTAAACCCTTAAAGAAGCTCGAGATTTTCCCCTTACATCCTTCTTCGGTGCTACAATGTATATAAAATAAAATCGTAGTTTCATATTGTTTTTATGTAGTCTTAATGTATTAATGAATATGCAGTTAACTCAAATATCAAAACAATATCCAAAGTTAACAATTCTCTTTTAAAACTAAGGAGTATCTCCGTCATGAGTAGCTCTGTCCTTAGCTATCTTTTTGGTTAATTTTTACACGTTTTTCAGTTAATGGACTTCCAAATTTTTTGGTTTGATCTGCGCTGATGAGACATAAGTTGTCGAAATGCGCATATGTAGAAAACAAATTAACGGTAACTTTGGTATTTTGTTATTCGCTATTATATTAAATAACGGTCCGTAAAAAGCTGTGCATCACTATGACGAAATAACTTCAGTTTTTTAAATAATTTTCATACCAATACACCGTTATATATTCACTGCTCCACAACAATAGCATATATATTCTGGTAACTTAATTGCAACAAATTTCAACAAATTTCAACAGAATTTTACATCTGCAAAAAGGGGATGCTATTCTTGCATTTATTGTAAAAACCAAATCTTATGTATTTATTACCTGGTTGGTCATGCACAAAACTCATACCTCAATTTTCTACCAACAGCGCAAATAGAAATCGATATGTATCTTCAAATGGCTTTTCCACGTTTTTTAAAGAAAAATTGAGATAAAATTCTTATAGATTCACACAGAGAAATGATTAAAGTTATAATAAACTATATTCTGAGCATAGCCCTCCCCAACATTTGATACCTGAACGGTAGAGTCAGAGTTTGAAAGTTTCATCACATCCCATTTATTGGTTCATGTGGTGAATTATCCAATTCTATTCATTAGTTCAGGAGGAGTTTAGAAGTTGCTGATGTCATACAAATACCCTCTCTAATGACAATCACTGACCAAGTCCATGTTTAGCTATAGGAAACCCTAAAAATTGTCAAAAAATCTAAACTTAAGGTAAGTGAGAACCGAACCGTCAGTCAAAGAACGAATAATCCATGGACAAAGGCAACATCGGAAACACTAAAAAAAGAAGACACACATACAGATGAACGAGGTACCAATTGCCCCTTGTCATCATGTGATAAAGGTTTCCTGAAACCTTCATCAAATTTCATTCATTAGTTTAAGAAAAATTTCAGATATAAAGGTCAGACAAACGGACGGACAAACACACAGACGGACGGGCAAAATGAGCAAAATATTCTCTGCGTAAAACGGTAGCATAACAATAAAAATGAGCATTTTTAACGAAAAAAATGTCCCTCCCCTACCCCAAAATATCAAGGCAAAAAGCTTGGTTCAACTGCAAAACAGGGCATTCTGGTAAAAAAATCTTGACTTTGTATGTTATCTGTTCAAGAATTTGAATATCCCTAACTCTATGAAATACGCATATGCAGAAACTAAATTAACAGCAACTTCGGTATTTTGTTATTTACCAATGGGAATGGGTCGATACCTCTGCTGGTGGACTATTGGTCCTCGAGGGTATTCACCAATACAGTAGCCGGTACTTCGGTAATTTTTTGCAAACGTGCAATGTCTGAATTAAGGAAAATTTTGTCCCTCTCGTTTAGATCTGTCCTTAGATGATTTTTTGCTTTTCTATTTAGATCCATTTGGTAATTTGATCTCTATCAGCCTTCACACATATCTAGGTATATAATTTTTTTAATGTTTTTATTTAATGTGCACTGAAGAGAAATAAGTTGTCGAAATGCGCATATGAAGAAGCTAAATTTACAGTATCTTCGGTATTTTGTTATCTATGAAAAACATAATATGCAGAAACTGTGATGGACAGTGTGAACTGTTGCCACTACGAATAAAAAAAGCAAAAGAAGTGACGCTAGTTTTCAAATTTTCAGTTCATCTGGCCTGAAAAGCCAAATGAGTTATTGCTTGGTGTCTGTCGGTGTCTGTCCGTCGCCCGTGAAACCACTGGGCCAATTTTAACCAAACGTGGCCTAAATAATTACCATGTTAACAATGAAGGGATATGGAGTAAATGCAAATCAGACAAAGTCTCTATAAATACATTGCAAACTAAGCAATGGAACAACGCTTTTATTGTTGTTCTTTATCTTCAAGTCACCATGAGGCCTTCAACAATGAGCTTTACTCATACCCCATAGTAAGTTCAAGACGTCCTGTAGCAACGGTTATAGCGGAATTCGTTGATAGATGTCGAGCAACTCTACATCCATGTTAGTTTCGAAACTGTGTAGAAGGAATCTGAGGACCAAACAACATGGCGGTCGTTACAAAAAGAGTTGTGTTTTTGGAAAATAACCCCAAAACCGTTACAGATTTAAAAAATCTGACTCCAATAAAAATGATGAGAATAAAACGATCTACATACGCTGCGATTTTAAAGATAATTTGAAAACCAAGTTTGGGGTTATTGTTCCTTTTCCGTAAAATTGTAATACTTTTTGTGAATGAGGGTAATAAAAAAAAATTACCGAAAAAATTTGTCAAGAGCCGAAATGTAAAGGCCAAAAAGGCCGGAAAACCATGAACCGCAATAATCCCGACTTGGTAACACATTTCCAAAGATACACTAGGTTAAACAGGTTGTATGGCTTGCAATAAAACCGGTAACTTTACCAAATAACAAAGTACCGAAGTAACTGTAAATTTTAGTTTCTGCATATGGCCATTTCGACAACCTATATTTATTCAAAGCAGATAAAATAAAAAAAAATTGAAGACCATTTACCGAAATATGTTTTAAATCCGATAAAGAACAAATATCCAATAGGCTCTAAGTAAAAAGTCAAAATTAGTGAAGGACAGAGCTATGCACGAGCTAAATACTCAGGGCTGTTGCAGCAAAACACACATGGGACGGGGGAATGCACATTAAAATTGCTGCTATGAGTGGGTGTTATTTATTAAAGTTCGAATTCAAAAGCAAATGAAATAATCCTATTTTGCACCTATGGGTGCCCTCCCCTTGTCCCATGTATGTTTTGCTGGAACAGCCCTCATTAGTTTAACACATAATTTTAACATTAAGACATGCAAATTTACAAATAAAATCGGTCAAAATCGAAGTACTGAATACTGGGTTGGTGCATATCATTCGAGGACAAACATTCCACCAGTACAGGCATCAACACAATGGTAATAAATAACAAAATACCGAAGTTAATATAAATTTGAATTTCTGCATATGCATTTCGCATGAGAATTGTGGCATGTGATTGTATTTTTCGGCCATTGTAGGTGTTTACTGTTATCTTTTGCTTGTAATTCACCAACCCAGTGGTCAGTTCTTCGGTGCTGGCCCGAAAGCCGATTTTATTCGGAAACTTGCAATACCACTCTTTTTTGAAAGTTTTAAAATTTAGGAGTATCTATGAAATCTTTCTTGTTTTATTTAACTTTTGTCTTCCGAATGTTAGGTTCTCGTCTACAATCTCAAATGACGAGACATAAAATGTCGGAATGGCAATGTGCAGATTTAAAATATAAAGAAATTTCAGTTCTTACAGAGCTCGTCAGATAACTCAAATTACAATAAAATCATGGAAAATGTCCAGCACCTTTGTCCTTATGTATTCATACAGAGCTCGTCAGATAACTCAAATTCTAATATAATCATGGAAAAATGTCGAGCACCTTTGTCCTTATGTATTCATATAGAGGTTTTTCACATATAATATGAATAATTTAATTCTAACCATTAAAAAATATCATTTGAAAAGGCATGAATTGCTATCAGTAACTTCGGTATTTTGTTATTGAACTAGTTGAAGTATACTAGAAGGTCATCTTAATTACCTCTTTTCTTCAACTTTATGTTGTGGTGGTTGTAACATTTTGATTATGTATCTCCCTTGCAGTGAAGATCTAATTTTCTCCAGATCATCGGTGTATTCATCTGTCTTCTGTGGGAAAATTTTCCGCACTACACCCAGTGACAGGAAGAAACGTACAGGCATCATAATAGCTAAATATGTAATAGCAATAAGCTTTGGACTATCCATTACCAACAGCAACACCTGATCAGTCTGAAAAAGAATTAGTTGGTTTCATGGCAAAATAAATGATCTTTGAATGTCAAGGCTGTATACCATACTAGCATGAACAAAAATTTGCAAAAGGGGGAATGTTTAAAAATTTGATATGATTTTAATAGTTATTTATTTTGTGAATCACTTACATAACTTATTCTATTGTAATGATGTAAAAGTCCAATTCAATATACTACGTCATAGTAATGGTTTAAAAATCCCACTCTGTTATATAGTATCAATGGATAACAATGAAAGATTACTTAAATTTAAAAGAAAAACTTAAAATTGCTGTATATTTAATTTAAGATAAAATCAAACAACGCAGTAGAATGAAGTAGAATAGAAAGGGAAAAAAAAGAAGCGGTAATTTACAAAAATCGAAGTCCAAAGACATGGCTAAAGCAAGAACACAGAAGTCAATGACGTAAGACAACTACAAAACACAGAAATAAAAATCGCGACATTTAAAAACCAAGGCACTCCCAGTGTGAACTCCCATGGTACTGAGAGTGATATCAGGTGCTCCGGAAGGGTCGGAAGGGTAAGCATGTCCTGCTTTGTTAACAGCACCCGTCACACCGTTAGTGAGGAAAATATGTTTTTTGAAACATCTGTATGATAGCTGATTGATTAATGTCATTTTCTGTCCCTAAGACATAATCTGTTAAAAATACATGGTACGTGTTACTTCTCTAACCATCCAACAGTACCATGGTACAAAAATGACTGTAAAAGTTTGAAAAGTTTTTGGTAATTACTTCAGTATTCAAACATTGACAAGGACAAATTGGAACCATAAACTTTACTTACGAAGACAAAACTAAGATTTAAGAGTGTGATATTCGAGACAACGCAAAAAATATATAAAGCAATAACTCTCTTAAACATTTGGAAACCAAAATTCAAATAGTGTTTAAAATTGCAGAGAAAACAAATATATGGTCTATATGTATTGGTAAAAACAATGAAAAGCAAATATGCACAGGTATTACGCATGCATCCGTTTTAATTATAGTCAGCAAATGGATGATCGTTTATTTTTTTTTTGTCGATACCTCTGCTTTTGGACTGTTAGTCGCCAAGGGTGTTATAAGTCCAGAAGTATAGTACTTGGGACAGGAGTCCCGAAAAATGATAAAACAATTTGAAAATCTATAAATATTTAAAACTCGAGCTTATATCCGTTTTGCAAATCTCAGTCCTTAGATGAATTGGTGTAATATTTACGTCCTGTAAGAAGTCTTTCAAATGTTTGATTTTTATATTTTCTGCAGAAGCATCCGTTGTTGAGATGACCATCTGAAGAAATAAAATTTGCCACAATTTGTGTATTTTTTTCTTCCATCTTTCACTAGAAATATTTACAGGCACAAAACAAGTTCATCAGGACCTACAAGCGGAGAGTTTTATTTTAGATACATAAATGTGTTTCATATCCAAAAGTAGTAGGAGGAAGGTATAAATACATCGAAAATGAACCCATATCCCATGCATAAACAGCAAGAAAATTCTGTAAGAAAATTTAAATAAGTTGCATTTCATAACGCTCGAGAAAAGCTTGGACGTCATATGGACGGAGCCTACAGTACCAATACCCTGGTAACATTAGCCAATAAAATTTCAGGATTATTCAAGCAAATTCAGTGCCTCTCATGAGAATACATAATAAAGAAATGTTGGAAAGTATGGATAATTGGGTCCCTGTAACATTACTTTGCTTTCTTAAAATTCTATACGTCCGCATAGTTATTTACTTGCTCATTTTGCAAATATAGTTTTAAAATCTTAGTTACTGTTATACAAACCTTGCTAACTTTTTTACTACATCCAAAGGTGTCATTATAGGCCTTGAATGTTAATATCCAGATATGAAGAGTTCCACACAAGTACCCAATGGCTGACCGGACAGTCAAGGCAGCAAATATTGGGAAGAAAATCAATCCATAACATATAACTGACAGCAATATCACAAAAACTGAAATAAAAATCAATTCCTAACAATAATGGAAAATAAGAAATTAAAAACTGAAATCAAAATCAGATAGTAACAAATAACAGATAATACGATGATATAAAAAATCAGTGACATATGAACGATTTTTATCGAGCATAAATGAAACGAATAGAATTGAATATTTTACATTTAATTTTGTCTCTCAACTGTGTTTAACTTGTGCAGTTCTCTTGTACTCTGTACCCTTTGATTGTTAGTCTCGTGTTAAAATTTGAAAATTTAACTACCTCTAGTGTAAAGTTCGTTTCTCGCTGGATGCTGCTATAGAAACTATATGTCTATGATAGTATGTTAACTTATTTTTTATCCCAACGGCGCCACTGAATCTTAATAAAAGTCTACCGTCTATGATAAATTACTTTTGATCCCAATATTGACACTGAATCTAAATATAAGTATGCTGTCTATGTTAACTTACTTTTTAAATTTAAATATAAGTCTAAATGACTAAATACCTAAGTTACTGTGAATTTAAATTCTGCATATGTGCATTTCGACAACTTATGTCTCTTCAGTGCAGATAAACTCTAAACGTTTCGAAGACCATAAACTCAAATATGTTTAAAAACTGATAGAGAACAAAAAAAAAAAAA
>MJUU01058312.1:0-25099 GCA_002080025.1 Modiolus philippinarum | reverse complement strand
ATGGTTTTTATTGGGTCCGTGTTGTTCATTTTTGTATATGTGCGTGTCTTCATTTTCTTTTCTGTGCCGTGCTCATGTTATGACTTCGTTTTTTTGTTTTTTCGACGTTGCCATTGTCCTTGGATTGTTCTTTTTAGACTGACGGTTCAGTTCTCACTTACTTTACAGTTTTCTGGATTATTTCCCCAGTTTCTGTCAAGTAACAATAATTGCTCAATCTGAAATAATTGCACCTGCTATGCCAAAACAATATGTTCCCTCTTGCTAGTATGGGTTGAATAAAATTTCAACTTCTTGACACTTTGAAGATACAGCTTTCGTAGCAACTGTTGATTAGCGGAATTTGACGACTGAATTATTCGAATTTTACCCATAAAGAATTACGTAAAACTATGGTATGTAACAAATCCGTGTGTCGAATAATTCAATAATCTTTATTAAACTTAAAATAATTGAGAATAATCAAAGAGGAAATATTTTTACAAACCTTGTAGATTCCTCTTCTTCTGAAACTGTGGAGTTCCTCAGAGAATCTAACAACAGTTGAAATACATCCAGCGACATCGGAATTAATACCACTGTTGGTATATATTTTTGGTCAACTGATGAATTTTCTTAAACAAAAACAAAATTCAAACCAAACAAATTTTCATTCAAACTGAATACGAAATAATATGAATTTTCAAATTAACAATACATAATTCTTCTGTTAATTTGAATTTTCAAATTAACTGTACATATTTACATTGAGATTTTAGCTGTAAGTTCTAATTATGGTCAGTATTTTGTTGATCAATCAATCAACACAATATTATTCTACAACACATAGTTTAAGTAGGGATTAATTATTAAAAATACTTAATAGACCAGATTTGTGAATTTAAAGAGCATGAGATCAAAAGATTGATCCTATTTCTATTTGAAATTTACTTAAATTTCATTTACACTTATATATTTTAACCTCATTTTCAGTCTTCTAGTATCTTTTTTGTTCGGAAGCATGGACGTGGCTACGACTTAGTATGTCGTGGGAACGAGTTACTATCTCGTGGCCACGGCATAGCTATCTTGTGACCACGACTTAGTATGTCATGGGAACGAGTAAGTATCTCGTGGCCACGACATAACGACTTAGTATGTCATGGGAACGACTGAAGAAATTCTTAAGAAAAATCGAAAAAAGCGGCTTTTTACATTTGGCAGGCTTCTGTAGTTACAAGAGCAACAGTGGTTAAACATCGCTCTGATACGGTAATTGAGAGCACCAAATAAAAAAGTTACTCAAAAGTGTCGTTAGGAAAGTCCGAGGCCCATTAATCAGCCCAAAAAAGGACCCTAACCAAACTAATACTTGATCTGTCACTCAAGGTGGTGTAAGATATACATACCAAATATTAGTTGAATATCTGCAAAGCTTAAAAAAAGAATGTGTAGAAAATTAAAATTTTACCAATATATTCGAAAAACAAGCTCCTTAACCAATGGGGGTAATAACAAAAGTACTGGTCAGTGGACCTTATCTTAACACGAACTTGATCTGGAATTCATAAAGGTAACCTCACATTACAAATATCATCCAAAAATTACTTAATCGATACCAAAATGAAACTTGATCTGTAACTCATAGCCGTAGACTTCACACAACAAATATAAGATCAATATCTGGAATGGTTTGCCAGAAAACAACATAGCTCGCCGTGGATTAAGGTGACCTCACTGCACAATATATTTGAAAGTCATGCATTTTCATAATTGCAATGTTTAGAAAATATGTGACATAAGGGAGTTATATGCCAAATATGAACTCCCTACCACGAAAAGAATAATTTTAAGAAGAGGGGCTCAATTTTTAAAAGGCCCTCAAGACATGGTCAAGGTAAAGGTAACTAAAAATATGGTGCCGTCAGTATATAACTAAACTGAATGCATAACAACTAAATGTCTATATTCTAGAACCAAATTTAAAGTTTTAAATAAATTGCCCTCAAGGTAAGGTCAAAATGCCTACAAGGTAGTCCCGTCAGAGAGCTCTAATCATAACAAAATCACATACCAAATATGAACACTAACTGTCTACCTTCTAGAAGCAATGTTAAATATGAAAAAGAAAGGAAATGGAGTAAATGTCAAGGAGACAACATCCCATATCCAGGTTAAAACGACTAAAAAATGTTTTTTTTTTAGATTTCTTCAAGGCAAGGCCAAGTTCATAATGTCTACAAATAAGGTACCGACAGAATGTTTTAATCATAAGAAAGTCACATGTCAAATATAATTACCTACCACCAAACGATTAACTTCTAAAATCAAAGTTAAGGCAAGGTCAAGGTCAAAATGTTGAAAGCGTTGTTCGCAAGAAAGTCACATACTAAATATGAACACTCTACCGCTTCACAACTGAATTCTAGAAGCAAGGTGAAAGTTTTTTTGTTTTTTTTTGAAAATCACCATTGGTGCAAGGTCAAGGTCGAAATGTGTACAAATATGGTACCGCTAGAAAGCTTTCATCATTAGGAAGTTACATACCAAATATGAACAGTCTATCATGCTAGAAGCAAAGTAAAATCTTTAAAAAAATTGCTTTCAGGGCAAGGTCAAGATCAAGATGCCTTCAGAAGGTACCCTCAAAAAGCGTTATCACAAAAAAGTCCAATACAAATGTGGACACCCTACAACTTAACAACTTAATCCTAGAAGCAAGGTTAAAGTTTAAAAAAATGCCAACGGGGCAAGGTCAAGGTCAAAATGTGTACAAATATGGTACTGCTAAAAAGGTCTCATCATAAGGAAGTTACATACCAATTATGAATACCCTACCACTAAAAGTCAAGCCAAACTTAAACTGGAATTTTTAAATTATGGTGTTGAACTTCCATTCTGAATATCAGATGAATATCTGCAACAGTTTAATAAAAACTGTCCAAAAAACTGATATTTTTACAAAAATATTAAAAGTCCAAGGTCCATACAAGCATAAATCCGTCAAAATTCAGTGGATCAATGACATCATTTATCAACAGGTCAATGGAATTCCCATTGGTACGACCAGTGCACCTCTCATTGCAAGGGACTTCATCTACAAAAAACTGCAAAGTGGAATCGTACAAAATACTGATAGACTTATTTCAATTTTCAATGATAACAGTAGGTATATCGACGATATTCTTACTATTGACAATCCCCAGATTTCAGTCTATGTCGACCTCATTTACCCACAAGAACTGAAATTCAATGAAGCAAACAACGATTCTTAATACTGCTCTTTTCTTGATTAAACTTTTATTTTTGACTCTGGTAAAATTTAAACTAAAATTTATGATAAAGGGATGATTTTGATTTAACTATTACTAATTTTCCTTTTCCTGACGGCGACGTTCCTCTAGCTCCATCTCTCGGGCTGTTTATAACTCGATTTGCGAGCGTCTGTTCTACACATTACGACTTTACTGAACGTAATCTTACTAACACATCAAAACTTTTACAACAATGTTACAGATTCATAAATTGTTAAACACACTAAGAAATTTGAAATAAGATTGGGAAATTTATCTAAATATGGTCCTCGTTTTACGGAAATGTTGTTAAAATCCAGAAATCCATGATGATTCTCTACTTAACCCTTCGGGAAGTTTTGAATTTGATTTTTCTTCCGTAGAGCGACAGTGTTTTACCAGAAAACTAGGCTCCTCGAGCTAGCCGGCAGTTTTGGGACGAGCAGTCCTTGTCCCATCTTTCTAAAGGACGTTTCGTCTTATTCTTTCGTTTTCAAGATTGTGGTCTAGTAGTTAGTAGTCTACTTGTATTTATTTGTATGTTTATTATACTATAGGGAAACGAGATTGAGAAAGAGGAGGTTTGGGTACCCATAAACCGATTGAAACCTACCTCTAGCTCTTGCTAGTGCCGATATCAAGTCCTGATATCCCGAGTTTCCATCGCTGTCTACCTTTCTCTTTTGAATTTCTCTTTTGCAGTTCCCTGGTAGATTGTGGCATATAATTGTAATTTTCGGCCATTGCAGTTTTTTTTCCTGTTATCCTCTGTTTATTAACTTGTTAGTCTGCAACAGTGAAGAAAAAGGTCCAGAAAACTGATAATTTACCAAAATGTTTGGACAGCCCATAGAAGTCCAAGACAAATAATTCCAACCAAAAATCATTAGACCATTACCAAACTCAAACATGATCCTGTCGGTATCCTAACATTCCGAATATCTTATGAATATCTGCTAGCGCTTAAGAAAAAGTGTGAAAAATTGATGAGGTACTTACAGATGGATGGAGCAAAAACTTCAAGCCTATTGGTGGTAAGAATAATATTACAAAATATTGGTTATTCTTCCTGAACTTGCCGCTTGAAAATAAAACTAGGGAAATCACGTGTAAAGACAGTTTCTGGGAAAAATCAGAAAAGAGTTATAACGAATTTGTAATTTGTAATGTATCTCATGGTAGACTGTTAGTCCCCGAGGGTATCAACCAGCCCAGACGTTAGTACCTGGGTACTGATCCGAAAGCTAATTGTATTTGGAACCTTACAATTTCTAAATTTTTGTAAATTGTATTGAAAACTAAGGAGTATCTCCCGCTAGCTCTGTCCTTAGCTGATTTTGGCTTGACATTTGGGTGATATTGGTAATTTGCTTTGTATCAATTTTCAAACTTCTTTGAGTCGATGGTCTTCCAAACTTGTAGATTTTATCTGCACTGAAGAGACACAAGTTGTCGAAATCGTATATGCAGAAACAAAATTCACAGTAACTTCGGTATTTACTTATTTGTTACAAATGGGACGATGCCTTTGTTGGTGGACTGTAAGTAGTTAGTACTTTAGTGCTGACCCGAAATATTTAAAATATTTAAATTTTTGTAAATTTAATTGAAGACTAAGGAGTATCTCCCTCATGCAAAACTCTGTTCTTAGCTGATTTTGGCTTGACATTTAGATCATATTGGTTATTTTCTCCTTATCAGTTTTTAAACATATTTAGTTTATGGTCTTCCAAACGTTTAGATTTCATCTGCTCTGCAGAGACATAAGTTGTCGAAATGAGCATCTGCAGAAACAAAATTCACAGTAACTTCGGCATTTACTTATTTGTAAGCATTTCTAATTTTTTAATTCATTTTATAGCAAAGATGGACATTTGAAATCCTATATGTCACGTGATGATTTTAACATCCAATTGTGAACTTTCCTTTTTTTTGCAGCAATATACCCATGTCTCAAGACTTTTGGTGTGTACATTTCACAATTGTTTCGTTACTCTAGAGTATGTAGTTTGTACAGTGATTTTTTTAATACAGCAAAAACAGCTGCTTAATCGGGGATTTGTTCAGCCTTTGTTACTTTTAACCCTCTAGAAATTCCATGGCGATGTTGAACGATATGACGTGTCGGTGTCTAAAATGAAAACATTTTCAGCTAGATTTTACGTCATCACGAATTTGACATTCCTGGTTTTGACTGACACTGAATTGACTCAATGATAGTGTGACGGTTGTCGCAAGCGGATCAGGGCATGCTGACCCATCCGGAGCACTTAATGTCACTCCCAGTTTTCATTGGAGTTCACACTACCGGTGATTTTTTTTTGGTCTTGTCTTGTATATCATACTGTAACGAAGTTTTGCCTTCGTTAGTGATTTTTGTGCTACCGATTTGTTTATGTTTGAACACTATAGAGATTTCCAAAAGCTTTTCAAAAGTTTACCTTGGTACTGTTTGAAGGTAAGTGAAGTAACACTGACCTTGTTTTATAAATGAATTTTGTCTAAGGGATAGAAAATGACATTAACCAATCATCTACCAATCAGATCTTTGAAAACAATATATGCCTCAGTATAACGGGTGTTGTTAGTGGGGCATGCCATGCTTATCCTTCCGGAGCACCTGATGTCACTCTCGGTTTTACGGGAGTTCACACTATAAGTCACTTGGTTCTGAATGTTATGTTCTTATTATAGAGTTTTTTGACAGTCTAATGTCTTCGTTTTTCTGTATTCTCGCTTTTGCTATGTCTCTGGTAATAAGTTTCTCGGTATTCTACTGCCTTTGTTATGTTTGTTTTGGTAGAAGCCGAAAACAAAGAGAATTTTGTTCAGTTTGCGACAGTTTTCCATCTAATGAGGTGAAATCTAGACTTTATTAAAACAACTCAAATGCTCAAAAGAAGGAGTGTCAATATCAAATTTGACCTAAATATTCACAAATATGACAGGTACATGTCCTTAGGATCCGATATCTGATTTGTACGACCTGTCACTAAGTAAACCATGTTAACAAATTATAAACTTTTTTTTTACTAAAATTGTCGGCGGGAGGGTAAGAACATACTTACATAAGAAATTTATCGGAGTTCTCTTTGAGCAAAAATCAATTTTCTTTTATAATTCTGTATTATTAATGCAAACAAATTGCACAAAACACAATAAACAATTTAATAGTCCAAACGAGAGGCTACCAGATAACAAAATAACGTTTTAGAAGCATGCTCTGTTAGAAAGGGGGACTGCAAATGACAATGTAATCATAATTAAAGAAATCACTAGAATTCTGGGACTAGTTGGAACCAAACTGTATAGGAATGACGCTTGTACGTCCTCTTTTAAAACAACAAAATACAGGACCTGCAATGAATATTAGTTCTACTGATGTTTATTTCGACAACTTATGTCTCTTTAGTGCAGATAAAACGAAAATATTTGGAAATGGGGGCAATAACAAAATTACCGAAGTAACCGAACATAGTTGTCAAGAGCCGAAATCCATCAGAAAAGACAAATAAGGTGGCAACAATGGTTCTGACTTGGTATAGGCATTTAAAAAAATGGTTGGTTAAACCGGTTTTATGGCATGCCAAACCTCCCTTTCCATTGCAGCAGTGTCCGGCAACTCAACAGAAATTGCTATCGAAAGGTCGTAGACAGTTGAAAGAAATGATCAACCCAGAACTACGTAAGTAAAATAAGAATTTTGAATCGGAGTTCGGACCGAATCTTCAAATTTTCTACCAGGGACTGATATCTATTAAAGGACTTTTTAAATGATCGTATGAGACGGAATTGCTTGAAGCATTGATTAATAAGGCGGTCATGGAGATTAATATGTCAAGTGAGAAAGTTTGTATAATTTGTGCTAGCTCTCGAGTAATGAATCAGTTGTGATACATACACTCTATAAGCAAGAGAAACTTGAATACTACTGTCCATGTTGGAGAAATAATTTTGAAATCAAAATCGTCCCTTTTGTCGTAAATTTTAGTACTACTGAGACGACCATTTTCGTCAAATTAGAGATGTAAGTCCAAAAAGATGTAGATTTTGTGGTTTGTGTCGTTTCTTTTATCTCTAGATTATATATTTAGCGAAAGATGCGTTATTAATGGGAAGAACATCAATATATGTATAAGTGGGAAAGAAGGATTTAGCATCTTTTATGTTATGATCTCTTGCGAATCCCTGAAGAAATTCAGTCCCGTTAGAATATAAAAATAAGTCTGCGAGAAGAGGAACACAATAAGTGCCCATTGGTATGTCATTGGTATGCCAAGTTTCTGTTGTTAAATAGCACCTCCAAATGTGACAAATATATTATCAATTAGAGAATCAAGCAAACTGCACACCTGCTTTTTATCGTGGTATACTTTTCCTTTTTAATTGGTTTTTGAAAAAAAATGTGGATTTATAACCTTATAGAACATTTTTTTGAATCGGGAAAGGCTTTTTGATTGATACCTTTGATTCGTGATTTTAGTTTATCATGAGGATGCGTTGTATACATTTTGGAAGTATCCATATGTGATTTATGTCACCTCGGGCATGAATAGTTTCACAGTATACTTGATGGCTGTCTTTGAAAAATATGAAAGAGCTGACACAGATCAATTGACCAGAAGGATGATTTTAGCAGGTCCGGATATAGAAGATATAGGGCAGCAGCCAACAAGGTTTAAATATGAACCTATTTACAAAATGCATTGAATTCTTACCTCCTTTGAAACTGAACTATGTGGAAGAAAAATAAATAACATTGATCTTTAATTCAAGGAAAACATATCTAACACCAAACTTAATGTAAAAGCAAAGAATACAAGCAAATCAATATAAAAACATTTTTATTATGCAAAAATAGCAAGACAAAAGAATTATCTGAATATCAACACTGTTGTTCTGTCGTCACTGTTAAACTTTAACGTTGTGTTGCTTTGGTGGAATATTCTGGAAAAAAAGAAATAATTAAATCGAAATTTAAGACTCGACAAACGATAACACAGCGTTTATAACTAACTATACCAGTCAGTATGGATTTTTTGTGTGTAAAAAAGTGATTTTTTACATGTCAAGTTAATAATCATTTAGCAAGAGTATGTTATACATACATTTAAATCAAATCGATATATTATTGCTTTTCGCGAATATTTGACGTGTTTGCACCAAGTGTAACCAAATTTAGAGTTTTCACGATTGCAGTTTTACAGTTTGTACAATGAGCAATGAAGGGATATGGAGTAAATTCAAACTTTTAGAGTTTTTTATTAAGTCTATTACAAATACGATATACATCACATTATGGAACAATATACAGTATGTATTAAAGTCTTTCCACAATACGGATCTTTTTCAGTTATGGTGTACTTCCTTGTAATTTCCAAGGGATATTTTGACGACCTGTTTGTGGTACCACATCTCAATATTTTGTACTGTCAAGTTTTTTTATAATCAACTTCATAAGTGCCCTGTGTTTGTCTGTATGCTGTAATTGTCTAATGGCTTGAGACGCTGTCCTTTTGTTGGGAAAAGGATGACAGTGACAAAAAAGATTTCTTTCTAGTCTAATTATAATGTTTGTTGACGATCCCGCATGCATGACTAGTACAAAATTAAAAGTCATGGAAGTTGCGTTGTTGAAAATCTAGCAATGAATCGCGCTCAGACTGTTGCTAGGGGATGTCTTTAACTTACTATGAGGTATTAGAAAAGCTCATTGATGAAGGCCTCATTGTAATTTTAAGATGAAGAACAACAATAAATTGTTCTATTGGTTTGTTTTACAATGTGCTAGAATTTGAGGAAACTTTGTCTCATGTACATGTACCCTATGTCCGTTCATTGTTAATTCTATAGATGTTAAAAGATGAAAGTAGAATCTAAATATACCCCGACAATTTCAGGTCCATCGTTTGTATAATCCTTTCCTAAGTCTATAGTTATTTTCTTTTGCCGTTGGAGAGCTAGATATTTTTTCCTCAAGATCCGTATTTGTGGATTATAATGAAGAACACTGGCAAGCTGCCAACGCCTGGCCGCTAGTCTGTATCTTTTGTTTTTCTCCTCAAGTTCAATATCGCCGAAGTCTGTAGATATGTTTTTAAAAAGAAAATATAAAGAATCATATTAATTAATAATTATGTTTTTATCCTGTAGTTAAATGACTGTACTGTGATTTTGTCTACTTGCATGTTGCAACTGTGATTCTGAATAGCAGAGCAGTTTTATGAAAAAGGGTACGGTATAAAAATGTTCAATGTGATTTTTTTGATGAATCATCTATACAAAATCTGACATCAAGTTACCATACAGATATGAATGTAATTTTTAAAAAAGTTATGTCCTTAACTTTTTTATATTACTCTAGGTCCTTTGTATTCAAACAGCAAACTTTTTTGAATGTTTTATATGTCAAATTGTATTATTTGATCTGCACTGTAGAATCTTAACTCTTTGAATGGTTATCCACAGAACAAACATTTACTGTAAGTACTCTGCACTCCACTCTTACAAAACGCGTTGTACATTAAATGAGGGTGTGAAAAGGGATATGTTCTTGACGGATAACTTGAAAAAATCCAGCAAAACCAGGTGGATGGTACTATTGAAAGAAATTTTAGGCCCATTCATGAATCTCTGTAATACATTTTGGTAATAAAAGGCAAAAATGTAATCGAATAAGACGATAAGGGTAGATGAAAAAAAAAGTTTCCCGGTAAACAGTATTCCCCCCTCTTATTAGTTAAACACGAAAACCACTCGATAATGCAAGTTTCCGCAAATATATAAAACACCAATATTCATTGAAGTAAACGTGTATAAAGACGGAAATAATCTTGTAGACTGAATAATATATGAAACTTAACAATGACGCATATATCCAGACTTAACTAATCGATTAAATTGATAATTGATTATGTATCAATAAAAATCGAACGGTAATCGATTGATTAGTTCGACTAATCGAACATTTATCGATCAAACTCTCTGAGGAGTTTGATCGATAATTTTGATTAGAAATTTGTGATCGATAAGTAATCACTGAAAATTTTCCTTTAACTTCAGACAGTGTTTAGTACCATCAGTAACAGTTATGTTGATTGGTTAGTCGAAATATAATTAAACAATTCAGATGGCTTATGTTAATGCGGTGTTATTGAACAACTGTTCATTAATCAATCAGAAATCGATCACAAATTTCTAATCAAAATCATCGGTCAAACTCCTCAGAGAGTTTGATCGATAAATTTTCGATTACCTTTCGATTTTTATTGATAAGTGACCGATTATCAATTTGATCGATTCGTTAAGTCTGGATATATATCCTAGAACTCTTAATGTGGCTGTTTCTGTTTATTTCAGTATCAAATCATTATGCAAGAGAGGTTATAATTAAACATAAAAACAAAATAAAATGGTATAGTTGGCCACGATTAAAAGATAAAAAACACAAAATGTACAAATTAAAAAACACATAAAAATGACAAAAATGGAAAAAGAGGGAGGGAAGATATTTTTATATTTATATTTTTATATAATTAACTATGCCTGTAAAAGCCAACAAATGTGTCCACATGTGTTACAAATATTTCTAGTTCTATGTATATTGCACTGGTGTTGATATTATATTACTTTACCTTCTTCATCATCCATGAACTCACTACATTCCAACTTACTATACGTCTTTATAATAGCTATAAATGTTAACATCACTGGATTCAAGTGGGCATTTTCCATGTGCATAAATCCAACATAAGCATCAAATCCTTCAAAGGAAATTAAATATCATTATATTTGTTTTAAAGATTTTAGACATATTAGTTTCCAAAAACCTTCACAAATATTTCTTTTAAAATGAATGCATTAGTTAAACCAAAAAAAGAAGAACAATCCACCAAATAATCATGTCTTTTACTATAATACAGATTGAATTTATGAAAAATATAAATTACAAAAACCCTGTTATCAGTGTAAGATCGTATTTTTCATCATTTTACCAAAATGCAAATGCTTTAAACTTTAATTCGCCGTCAAAAAATGATCCAACCTCTATATTGGTATTTGAATAAAAAATGCGTTAAAAGACACAACCACCGTTAATAACACTAAACCCATTTGTCAATAATTTAAGCCTTTAGTGTTCGGATTATTTGTTAAAAAGAACAACAAAAAGTTACTGTGAATTTAGTGTAGGTCTTTAACAACTATAGTTATACTGAAAACAATAAGTACAAGAAAAAAAAAAACCAATGTTACATTTTCCAAAAAATGCTGAAGTCATTGGTAATAGATTATCAGTTATATCGGATTCACATATGAACTGTTTGAACTAATTTCCCAAGATATTCTACATTTATATGAAAAAAAAAAATGAGAGCAAACATTACAAAAAGGTAATCATAAGATTAATCTCTGGATTTCGGAAAAACAGCCATACCATTAAATATTTGAATCTGTCGCTATGAACAAAGGAAAAAGAATACCCACATAATTTAACAGTACCTGCCATACTGCATTTACTCAAATGAAAAAAAAGATACAACAAAAAGTACACTTGACAATGAAAACTCTTTGTAGCCTACAACCTTTTTCAAGTTGTATTGAATCTCAAAAATGAAGATTTTTTTTTCGGCAAAATGCGAGTGTTGTGCTTCAGATTTGGTAATGCACAATGCACCTTTTCGATAATATAAGTTTAATGTAGCTTGCACTACTAAGACTTTGATGAAGTACTACAATACAACAGGGACTATATATAGTCCCTGAATACAAGCGTTGTTCCATTGCCTGGTTTTTACCATGTATTTGTAGAAATTTGTCTCATTTGCCTAAACTCCATATCCTTTCCTTGTGTGTTTGTTCATGCAATATAAAGAAGGTGTTTTACAACTGACGTTTTAGATTCAGTCTTTGTCTAGGAATACACATGTTATGACTTTCAGTGGACTGTTTGTAACGTCAAACACTTACCTGGATCAAACAGCTGGAATCTCCTTGGTAACGTACTATGATCTAACCGTCCAAGAAAAAGGGCACCGAGAACAATGGCTTTAATAATCCGAAGTAAACATGAAACCAATCCCAAAAATGTGTTGTAGAAAAACAAAAAATAAGTTATCAGGAAAAACCCACGCCTGAAAAAATAATATCAATGACAATAGCATAGAATGTACAAATTAAAAAAAAAAACATTTTTATAGTTGTTTGTATTAAATTGATTTTTTCCTCCTCCATGTAGTTGATGTGAAGTACAAGAAAAAGTAGTAAAACGATATTCAATTATACAGTCAAAATAACAGTAAACACCTACAATGGCCGAAAACTACAATCACACGCCACAATCCATAGAGGAACCGCACCAGAAAAAAAAACACAACAGACGATAAAAAACGTAAAATACGATAAGACCACTGGATTGTCGGACTTGGTACCGGCACTAGCAAAAGAAAGCGGTAGGGTTAAACCAGTTTATCGGTACCCAACTTCCCCCTTCTCTATCACGTTTCCCTATTGTATAATAAACATACGAAAAACCCCAATACAGGTAGACTACTAACTCTATGACCACTATCTTGAAAAACAAAAGAATGTGACAAAACGTTAGTCTTTTTATCCATTCACTGATACAATTTTGTACATGAACCTTAAGGTGTGAGTTTTGCTATGCATGCATCACCTGACATGTGAAAAATGATACCTTGATCAAAAGATTTAATGCTAGATCTTGTCTAATGTAAAAACGTCAGTAGCAAGGTGCGAGACTTACAAATGTTACATTGCACAGACCAAGTAACTCATGATGGCAACCATAGAATTTACTGCCGGTAAATTTAAAGCGTTCTTTCTTATATCCCTGGAGAATTTGTTTTCTGGTTGAAGATATTTAATGTCAGAACTTTGATCATCGTTTAGGATATAAACTAAAATCAAATTTAAGTTCTAAACACAATGATTGTCAGAACAAAAAGAATGAAGTCTGTGATACGCAGTGTTTTAAACATTTTTATCAAAATATATATATATGTTACCGTTACCATAATATCAATGGTCTGACATACAGATGAAGCTGCCTTTTAGTCTGGAATGTATATATCTTTTACAAGTATCATATTTGAAAAACATTTGTGATTGCTACGTGTGTTGTATTAATATTCTCCCTGAAGACGAAACGGTATTTAAGGAAGTTTCGTTTTTTCATGTGTTTTCTTTGGCTGTCGATTCTTATCAATAAAATAGGTGTTTTTATGAACTTGCATTTATATTTCTTTTAAGTATTATATCTTTTATGCCAAGCACTTTTAGCGAAGAGCTTCGAACAAGGATTATCGAACGTCACAATGTGATGATTATATGACCTTATGGACAATGACAGCTAAGTAATGAAATCAAAATACCTGTTTTCAATGGCTAAAACCTCCCCTTTCTCTTGGAGGAATAAACATTTAGCCAGAAGTAACTGTACTATATTCAGTACAACTGCTGTTATAGGTACTGGCCTAAATACATAAAAATATAAATATATATTTGAGATACATTGTGACATTGTTTTTATATATCTGGAAACAGGTGCCAACGATGAAACGAATAAACCATTTTTGGCAAAATATTGAATGTTGTCAAGAATTGTCAAAGCCAAACCCCAAGAGACAAAGCAGGCGCGGAACCACCGGAAAACAATGTCAACCGCAACGTTCCTGACTTGGTGAATGCATTTCAAAAGAAGTGAAAGTTAAACCAGTTTTTGGGTTACAACTTCCTTTTCCATTGCAGTACTGTTCGGTGGCAACTCAATAGCAATTGCTATTGAAAGGTCATAGACAGTAAATTTTTTCATCCCAGTTTTTGGACCCTGGTCTGCAGCACTGAGATGACAAAGTTCGACAAATTCGATAAATATGTAGATTTAGTGGGTCCTGTTGTCCCCTTTTCTCTTTGATGTAATCCAGTTAGAAAACGATGCGCTATTGATAAAAAAACTCATCAAGTATCTATAAGAGAGATTGAGTATATTACTGCTAAGGAAAGGAAAGTTCAAAACTTGAAATTTAAAATCATCTCCTTTGTCTTATAGTAAAGATACCAGTAGAAGCTCACTTTTGCGTTAAATCTTATTATCTAGACCTTTCTTTTATTGATTGCGTGTTGTCAATATTTTGATAAGTTTTGTCAATTATTTCTTTTATTTCATCTTTTGTCATTAATGAATTGAGATTTTGATTCCATTCGTAGGTATATATTTATCCAGGTTGGTAGCTCTCCGTGCTCACATTATATACCAACACGTTTACTTCTATCATTGCCAACTTATAGTTCATGGTTACATATTATTTGTTTGGTTATGATTGGAATGGTTGTCACACATAATAAATATCAATTTAATGTATAGGTTTATCCAGCCCTGGGTGCAATGATGTCTCAGTGTTTTTTTCTTTTATCTTTAATGTTAGCCAAAGATCTAGACACTGTCATGGTTTTGGATTCAAAAGAAAAAATAAAATAAAAAAATAAAAAACAAAAAACAAAAACAAAAAACAAAAACAAAAAACAAAAAAAACAAAAAAAAACAAAAAAAAAAAAAACGGCGTAAACGTTTTTATCCCGGAACAAACACAAAACAGTTCTTCAATTTTCAAACCTGTAAGGACCGAACCTCTTCATGTCGATAATAGAAAATTTATTCATATTAAATTTACTGGCAAAGGAATAGATGTTATGGATATCAGAAATATTTTAAATCGCAACCAAGTAACTCCTACAATTCCTCGTTATTTCAAAAATCAATCCAAACATGTAGTAGCTTACCGCTATACGAAGACATTAACGGGAGAATTTTTAACTACAGAAGACATTGCAGGAACGTAAAATTGAGAATTTTCTGACATCCCCTCTGACATGCGATTTTCCGGTCTTTCTGTTGTTACTGTCCCTCTGGACATGTCGTTACCGACGATCTTAAGACCAGTGTAAACGAATTTCTGCGAAAAGTGGGTTCCAATGACCGCAATGCCGAGAACCAAGGCGTGTATAAATTAGATTTGAATTTCAAGATGTGAACTCTGTTGAGAAGCATGGGTATAGAGAGAGATTACCCAAGAGGCAGAAGTTGAGTCCTTGTCCGATTAGGCAAGATCCATTTGATTTTTAGTCACACTACGCAGATGTGTTAATAATCGACCTTAGTCTGTATTTGAAGAACTTGAATCCCGTAAGTGCCTCTCTACATTATATGTCAAAAATGTTGTGCCTACAGACAAATCTTCTAATAACATCGTTGATGTATGATAAGCATACATTTATACATACATATCCTCTTCGTGCTATGGAGCACATAAAGATCCTCCATCCCGCTCTGTCTTGTGCAATTCTTTCCATTTTACAATATCTGATTCAATATTCTTTCATCTTCCCTTATATGTCCTCCTCATGTTCGTTTTGTCTTCCTGGCTTTCTTTAGCCAGCTGGTGTCCATCTTAGTGCTGTCGTAACATGTATGCTTTTATCCATTCTTAGCACATGGCCAATATATTTCCATTTTCTTTTCTTTATTGCTATGTTAATGTTGTTTATTAAAATTTGTTAGGGGAGTTCGATGTTAAACTCTATCTGTCTATTGAATTTTAAAAATTTTCCTCAGTAGTCGGCCTTCAAGCCGTCATAGTTTCCTGTCTATTTCCTTGTTGGTTTTTCATGTTTCAGCTCCATGTAATGATATTGATCTTATGTTACTCACATAAATTTTTCATTTTTGTCTCGTTAAATATCTTCCTTGCTTTCCAGATGTTTCAAAGTTTATTAAAGGTTGATTCATATATTGATTTCTTTCAAAACTTCCCCGTCTGTACTGAAGGTACTGAAAAGAAAGCAAAATGCAGATTCTTCCTAAATTGGCTGACCATTAATTATTTAATCACTGGTGTTGTTGGAATTTGTTTTCATAAACTTGGTCTTTTTATCGTTGATCTTCAAACCAATTTTTCATTGCTTAATTGCTGATGTCATTGATTTGCTTTGGAAAGTATGGAACAAAAGGCTAATGTCATCAGAGAGTCAATATCTTTTAATGCATTTGTAAGTCCCATCGTAATACCTCTTGGTACACAAGTATCTTTTTTCATTATTCAGTCAATTGCAAGGAAAAAGAGTAGAGGTGGCAAAATACATTTTTGCCTCACGCCTCATGTTAACAAAAACCAGTCTACCAGCTCACCGACATGTCGGACCCATGTTATAGGTAATTGAAAATTGTAAATATTGTAAAATACATTGTATTTATTGTTCTTATCATGTAAGGCCTTAATATTATGTAATTTGCTTGGCCTAGTTAGGTTATTTGCTTACAATAAACGATACTCAAGGTGATTAAACCATAGAATTTTCTGGAACTTTGATAAGATATGTAACACATTAGAATCTTACACTTACGTAATCATATTACTCATGTGATTATCAGTTAAATAAGAATGATCCAGTTATTTCTTGTAAAAGATCTTTCTAGGAATATTATATGTATAAATATAAGGTAGCAGAAAAATGTTTAGACAGTCAGTTTAATAACATATTTGTGGACTTCGGAGGATTGATTATTTGGCTATTTAATAGTGAACTTAATAATTGAAAGATAATTACAAAAACAGGAAAACAGCAAACACCTTCTTCTTCTCAAAAGTCTTCTGCACATTTAATTTGTAAAATAATTGTTTATTTAAGCCAAATGTGTTATTTATTTCAGACAAAAATGTATAGGTTATTTTTTACCTCATAACACTGCAAATTTAAATTAGTTCTACATTTTTAATGAAGTTGACGTAATATTTTTATCATTCCATAATGTTTAAGAATGTTCCAGAGTGTTTCTTAATGAATACTTTCGAAACCCCCTTCGGAAGTTAATGTAACTGAGATAAGGTAACATGTTCTACTCATTTGTCTGCTATATGATAGCTCTTAATATGGAGATATCATCATCATATGATCTGTATTTTGCTAAAGCCACTTGTTCTTCCCGAAAAACGTTATCAACTGATTCTTTAAGTCTGTCTAATATAATAGGACTCAAGATGTTTCCTGGTACTGACAAAAGACAGTTACACACCAGTTGTTACAATCAATGAGTTGGCCTTTCTTTGGTACTTTGATAAAAGCCATTGTTTCCATTAATCCGGTATGAATTCATGAATTTGTAAATTTTGTTGAAAACTAAGGAGTATTTCCCTTATGCAAAGCTCTGCCCTAAGCTGATTTTGGCTTTACATTCAGATCATATTGGTTATTTGTTCTCTATCAGTTTGTAGACATCTTTGAGTTCATGGTCTTCCAAGTATTTAGATTCTATCTGCACTGAAGAGACATAAGTTTTTAATTAATTCGCATATGCAGAATTTAAATTCACAGTAACTTCAGTATTTAGTTATTCATTTCTTATGATCTTATTCAATAGTTGTTTCAAAATTTCTACACTCACGGTGGCTCACTCATCACAATTTGGAATTTGTGTCCGATTTTGAAACTTCTCTGGTTTTCTCCACTTCAATAAAATAAAGAATTTTAACACCTACCCCCACTTTTTATTTCATGAATGTCATCTGTAGGTCAAATTAAGACACCTGATAAGTTTTCATAAAATCCTTGATATAACTGCCTAGCTTTTAGAAAAAAATACACCTGATGTTGAATTAAAGGAAAATCTACAGATATCCATTCCCCGTCAAATTTTTTAATGTCTTCTATCTCTGTTTAAAGCACATGGGCCAATATATTTCCTTCTATAATTTCACTAAGTCTACCATACTTAATTAATTAAAATAGGTTTCAAGAAATGCTTGATATAAACAAATCAGGGGTCAGACTCCGTAATAAATGTCAGTTTTAAATGTTAAGTTAGCTTGTATTTGATCGATCCCTGTATTACTACAACTGCCCCATCAAACAACCTGGCATTAAACACAGTACACCAGATAAACCTACATACAAAAGAGTTTCACTTAACAAAGGTACAATCCTCTCCAATCATAAGTCATTCGTGTCCTTTTTGAATATTCAAAGTAAAAATAAAAAATTAAATCTTCCCTAACTGTAATGGATTTATAAATTTCACAAAAATCCATTCAAGGAAAGATACATCACTGGATCATCATCTTAAAAATACTTAAAAATTCGATTTATTCAAAAATCTTAAATTCCGTTCGATTTCTAAAATACCATTCCTACTGAAGATAAACTAAATTCACGAATCAAAGGCATTATTTAAAAGGCATTTGCCAATTCAAAACAATATTGTATTAGGTTTTAAATCACCATTTTTTTTTCAAAAAATTAACGAAAGGATATGGAGTAAATGAACATGAGACCATAACACATATGTTAACTCCAACTGCAATAATTTTAATGAGCTGTATGGCCATTTCGGAAATTTATTCCTCATCAGCAGCACTAGAACCCAAACAAAGGAAATCTATAATTTCAAAAAAAATGAAAACCAAACGAAATCCGAATTATCAGTAATATCAAATATAGCTAGGGACAAAACTACGATGGTGGGAGTTAATCCTTTGGTTTTAGAATTTACATAGATTTAGATAATAGTAATTGAACGAAGTGTACACATGAGATATTATCTCAAAAACCCCATTTTCGAAGGAACAGTATGCTACGATGAAAAAAAGGTGTGCACTATGCTTGAATTTCTTATTTATATTATATTTGCAACATTTTGACGGTGCTATTTATCAATGTTAAGTTAGTATACTAACGGGCACGAAATATGTTCCTCTAATCGCAGACTTGTTCTTGTAATCCTATAAGACTAAATTTCCCCCAGGGACTCGCAAAATCTCACAAAATATAAGAAATGCTAGATCCTTCAATTTTAATTAAAGATACATTGATGATATTCTTTCCATCGACACGTATCTTTTGCAAATGGATCCCATGAATTTCTCCCCCAGAATTAGAAATAAAGGAGACATTTGAAACTATCAAAATCTTCATCTTATGTAGACTAACATTTCGAATGTGACGAAACTGGTCACCACAATACGAAAATTCAAGACAAAAGGGACGACTAAAAGTTCCAAATTTTCATCATGGACAGTAATATTCAAACTTCTCCTGCTTGCGGAGTGTATGTTTCGCAGCTGATTCATTGAGCGAGATCTAGAAACAATCATACAGACTTTCTCATTGCGCTTAGTTATCACCGGGACAGCCTTATCAATTAAGGTTTCAAAAATTTTGTCTTAAACGATCATACAAAAATTCTTTAATAGATATCAGTCATTGTGGAAATAATTGAAGTTTTAGAAACAATCATACAGACTTTCTCATTGCGCTTAGTTATCACCGGGACAGCCTTATTAATCAAGGTTTCAAAAATTTTGTCTTAAACGATCATACAAAAGTTCTTTAATAGATATCAGTCATTGTGGAACAACGGCAGTAGAATACCGGAGGAACAAGGGAAGCGATGACTACAAAAATCGAAGTCCAAAGACATGGCAAAAACGGTAACAGATAAAAACAAAGACAAAACAAGGACGTGAGACAGCTACAATGCACGGAAATAAAAAGATAACATTAAGAACTAAGGCACTCATAGTGTGAACTCCCATGAAAACCGGGATTGACATCAGGTGCTCCGGAAGGGTAAGCATGTCCTGCCCCGCTAGCGACACCCGTCACACTATCAGTAAGGCATAAAGTGGTTTGAAAGGTCTGTTTGATAGCGGATTGGTTAATGTCATTTTCTAACCCTTAGACAAAAACCAATGTGATCCATGATACATGGTACTTCTCTAACCCTCAAACAGTATCATGGTGAAATTTGGAAAAGCTTTTTGTAAATCTCTATAGAATGAAAACAATCACAAGGACAAATCGGAAGCACAAACATCACTCACGAAGACAAAACTAAAATGTTACAATATGATATACAAGACAACACGAAAAACGAAAGCACTGACAGTGTGAACTCCCATAAAAACCGGGAGTGACATCAGGTGCTCCGGATGGGTAAGCATGTCCTGCTCCGCTAGCGGCACCCGTCACACTATCAGTGAGTCAATCCAGGGTTGAGTCAAATCCGATTATGTCAAATCCGTGAAGACGTGAAATCTAGCTGAAAATGTCCGTTTTCATTTGGGACACAGACACGTCATATCTGTCAATGATGTCATGGTGACGGCCACAGAATTTCTGAAGGGATGAAAGTAACAAAGGCTGAACAAATCCCTGACTAAGCAGCTTTTGGGACAGTGTTTTTGCTCTAACTAAAAAGTCACTGTATAAACTGCATGCCCGACAGTAACGAATCAACTGTGAAATGTACACTCCATAGGCTGGAGAGGTAGGTATATTGCTGCTCAGAAATGGAAAGTTCACAATTGGGAAGTTAAAATCATTACGTTTGTCATACAGCTTAGATTTCAAACGTCCATTTTTGTCAATGTAAATTAAAAGATCTAAATACGAAGCTGAAGTAGGTGTATCGGTAGTCTCTTTAATTTCAAGCTCATTGGGATAGATCTGGTGTAAATATTCCTTGAATTTTGGATTATTAAGAGAAAGTATATCGTCTATGTAGCGGAAGCTGAAATAAAAGGACCGGGCTAAATGTTTTTGTTTTTTCTGTGTAAGCCCTTGTAAAAACTTCGTCTCATACGAAAAAAGGAAGAGATCAGCTAAAAGTGGCCCGCAGTTAGTATCCATGGGAATCCCGATTGTCTGTTGAAAAACACGGCCTCCAAATTCGACAAAAATATTATGGTAATTAAATCTTTTAATTTTTAGAAACAAGTTTTAGAAACAATCATAGAAGTTTTAGAAGTTTTTAGAAGAAATTTTAGTTTTAGAAGAAAATTTAGAAGTTTTAGAAACAATCATACAGTTAGTTATCACCGGGACAGCTTTATTAATCAAGGTTTCAAAAATTTTGTCTTAAACGATCATACAAAAGTTCTTTAATAGATATCAGTCATTGTGGAAATAATTGAAATTTTTCTAATTCTGGGGGAGAAATTCATGGGATCCATTTGCAAAAGATACGTTGTCGATGGAAAGAATATCAGCCATTGTGTAAATAATTGAAGTTTTGGTAAAAACTGTGATTTAAGATTCATTTTTACACTGTACTGAGATGATAATTTCTTTGCACTGTCAACGATCTTTCAATAGCAATGGCCGTTGAGATACTTCCAGACATTGCCGCAGTGGAAGGGGAGGTTTGGCACGCAATAAACCAGTTTAATCCATGCCACTCCAGGACCATTGCGGTTGATATTTTTTCAGCCTGTTTTGCACCTGTTTTGTATTTTTGTCCTTTGAATTTTGATCCTTGACAATTCTGTTCGGAGTCTTTGTTTTTTCCCACATTTGAAAAAAAAATATGTAACATTTTCGCATCCATTTAATATGGATAACGTTTATTTGTCAAACAAAATTGTCCTTAATGGTTAGACATGACTGATATTACTGGAAAATCGCAAATTGAAAATCAAAAATAAAAATGTACAGGGTACTTCGCGTTTTGTATAACCTTTGTTTCTATGAATTCATGACAGATATTAAAATTGATGTTTTGTAACGAATCATATTATTATATTTTACTGAGTAAGAGAAGATTTAATTGGATGAAAGCAATCAAGTGACTTCAAAATAACTCAAATGTTTTAGCAAACAACCTCGATATGGCATCACTGCGGGAACAACCCTGTTGCTTCCCGCTGGACAACCCGGATATCACAGAGAAAAACAATCCTGTAGATTCTAAAAATCACTAGCAGATTATATCAGTCTTCTTCATGGGATTAAAACCATAATAAGACCTTTTGATTTGGAATTATATTATTAAACAATTATGGCCCTCAGTTGATGTGAAACATCCAGATTTGTGAACCCTTGGAGGGGCGGTAACAACTCCCTCCTCGGGTTGACAAATTTTAGTTTTACCCTTAACAACGGGCCATAACTGTATATTCTTTTGTGCTTCGTAATATGAATCATATTGTTTTTTATGCATCGTATCCTATTTTCACATTTCAAAGGAAAATAACAGCCCTATTATTTCATCCTGAAATATCACAATCCTTGGTAGACTAGTGCTAAATAATCTATTCTTATTAGTTAAATGTGTGCTTCTTTCTATTTCAATTCACTTATGTCATAGAGTTCTGTTTACACAAAAACGTACCAGAACCTTTGTATAAGATCTACGATAAATCCACCGTTTCCTGCTCTGATCAAAGTAATCACAAAGGCGATTGCATTGAACACCAAGAAAAATATCAGCCACTGAATTAGGGTCCCTACAAAATAGGTTTATAAAAATTGAAAAGCAGCAGACATATGTATTGAAGAGTACATATATATTTTTATTTCAGGTGTGAATGGGGGCAAAAAACTGCCACATACAATTTTCGGGCCATTCCTTACACTTGTTAATGGAATTCACCTTTCATATTTACACTGGATATCATACAGTTTAAAATTAAGACTATCTGACAAATATGGTTATTGTCATTTAACCATGGGCTGAGCCTTTATATTCGTAAATTTAACCCCTCGCTAACGCTCTGGGTTAAATTCGAATATAAAGGCACAGCCCATGGTTAAATTTCCAATAACCATATACCTGCCATGAATTATTTCTTAACTATCATTTCCAATGTCAACGTTATAAAGTAACATATTTACAATTCAGTCGTTTTCCATAACTATTGTTTGCCTTTTGCAATATTTCTAAGCAATATTGCCTCGATCAAGGACCTTTCCTCTACTTAACAAAGTTGGATAATTCAACCTTTTCATCTTGATCCTTTTCTCACAATTCGCCACCGGTACTATGTTTTCATGTAAAAGTTATTTGTCAGATAGTCTTAATTTTAAACTGTATGATTTGGAATAGCGTGAACTTTATGTATCAGTAAACAGAATGTGGACTAATTGGTGGTCTTAACAGGGAAATTAGATAGATATTCTCGCATCTGATAATATAGTTAACAACGGTATATTTTCCTGTATGTGCAACAGTACTGGGATGAAAGCAATTATTTGAATTAACAGACTTTCCAATTAAGCCTATGTTTGAAACGTTGCCTGTTCACTGCTGCAGTGGAATGTATCTTTTAGAATATTTCTGCTTTTAATTTTATTTGGCATTAAATATTATGAGTAATTAGAGCCTTACCCCATAAGGTATATCCCACTTGATATCCAGTGTACCTCATTGTTCCTACCTGTTAAAAACAATAAAGCCCATATGGGTCAACATATCCAGCTATCGTCCTTATGATACATGTACATCCCGTTAAAATATTAAACAGAATGTCGACCAATAGTTATTTTCTGCAGAAATACTAGAAGTAATTAGAGCCTTACACCATAAGGTATACCCTACTTGATATCCAGTGTAGCTAATTGTTCCTACCTGTTAAAAACAATAAAGCACATATGGGTCAACATATCCAGCTATCGTCCTTATGATACATGTATATCCGGGTAAAATATCATTCATGTAACAAAGGGGATAACAGGATACATCTACATATTTTACGAAAGGATATGGAGTAAATGAACATGAGACCATAACACATATGTTAACTCCAACTGCAATAATTTTAATGAGCTGTATGGCCATTTCGAAAATTTATTCCTCATCAGCAGCACTAGAACCCAAACAAAGGAAATCCATAATTTCAAAAAACATTTCAAATGCATAGTCCAAAAGAAATCCGAATAATAAGTAATATAAAATATAGCTCAGGACAAAACTACGATGGAGGGAGTTAATTCTTCGGTTTTAGAATTTACATAAATTTAGATTATAGTAATTGAACAAAGTGTACACATGCATTTTCCAAGTCATGTACAAGATATAGACTTTGCAGTTAGTGTCAACGTCCCGACGACAGATGACAAGTTTACTATATTGGTTTGTTTAAACTGTGTGTGATGTAAACATGTCTGGTGAACACCAATTCTACTTAAGGCCGCAATTTCATTATTAAATTCATTAGACTTAAAATACATTCGAGCCATGCATAGAATCCGATAAGTACAATAGTGCATCATCATTCCTGAATACAAATCAACTTAAAAATAAGAATGTATGTACAGTAAGCCGGACCGTCAATCCAAAACGAAATAATCTAGAATCTTAGAGAATTGGGATAATAACAAAATTACCCAACAGAATTGTTAACAGCCGAAATCCAAAGGACAAACAGATAAATCAGGCGGAAAACCCTTGGAAATTTGTCAACCACACATGCCCTGACTTCGTAGAGGCATTTCAAGAAAATGATTGCAATCGTAGACCTCATGCAACCATTTTTACATTCAAGACATCATTATTTAATTATACTGGTATACACGTTGCATATTTTATATGATAATGGGACTGTTCCCATGGCATTCGAATTTTTATTGAAAAAACCTTTTTGCATCATATGAATATGAAAAAATAATAATATGTTTGTATTAATAAGGGAATGTCTTTAAATTGAGGCTATGCTGTTATTATTTCTGATTATTTTGGATCCTTTTTCATAAATGTTAAGTGAAAAATGACAGAATATCTGAATGGTTTTCATAGTTGTTGTGCTGTGGTTGTTTTCTTTCTATATACATTCAATAATTTTGTACTTGTTAATGTACATATAGTGATTAATTAATGACTGTTAGCTTTTCTGTTATAAATGTATCGTTGTTTTGGACTTTTTTTTATTGTCTTCCTAAACGGTTGTACTCGAATAAGTTTTATATGTCATGAAAAATGCTGTTGAATGGACGTAAATACTAAACCTACCATAATGCTTGGATTACTTTTATCTTCCTTA
>MJUU01058311.1:251396-262421 GCA_002080025.1 Modiolus philippinarum | reverse complement strand
TATTATCAACCTACCACTTATGGACTTAAGCAGAAAAACTTAACATGGTCACTAGACCGTGAAATTGAGGTCAAGGACAAAAGTCAAGTGGTGGACTGACATGTACTACCCAAGACCAACCTACAAACCAAATATTATCTACTTACCACTTCTAGTTATTTAGAAATGGACTTAAATAGAAAAACTTAACGTAGCCACTAGACCATGAAATGGAGGTCAAGGACAAAAGTCACCTGCCAGACTGACATGTACTACCCAAGACCAACCTACATACCATATATTATCAACCTACCACTTCTAGTTATTGAGAAATGAACTTAAGCAGAAAAACTTGGCCACTAGACCGTGAAATTGAGGTCAAGGTCACATAACTTTATGTCCATCAGGTAGCACTTGATTAGTACTACCACTGGACCAAATATGATGTTCCTCCATCAAAGGGTTTTCAAAATATCCTGCATTTAGTAAAAGTTAACGCCGTCGCCGTCCTCATACTTTGCACGCATATGTCTCGCTTTCGCGACTTTTGTCGCGAGCGAGACAAAAAGTACTTTGCCAAACAATGATGCAGGTGTTAATTTCATCAACATCTGGTCACACTATTTCCAGAAATTGACAGGAGACATTTACATCATTGAATGATCAGCTACTGAGAACAAATCTATCCCCATTTTAGTTATCATTAACACATCTGTCAGGAGGAGTTTAAATTATTTTGCTTGAAATACAGCAGAACTTCAATGGCTCGAACAGCAATAACTTGAACAACGTAGATGCCTTGGACCCTTTTTGTGGTCCCTTTCTTCACGTTTAAACATAGTTCAACCTCATTATCTTGAATATCCCATTGGCTAGAACTGTTTTCAACTGTCCCTTGGGTGTTCGAGCCATCAAATTTCTACAGTATGCATTTAATCATCTGGACATATGACTAAAACTGTCAATGCATTCTGATATTGACTAAAAGGCAGACTGAAGCTGAAAATCGGATGGTATAGACGTTAAATCAAAGCGCAAAAGCGCTGAAATGCATCTTGCCATTCCTAGGCAGAAATAGGGGTCTGGGTTGTTTCATATTCTATGAAAGGATATGGAGTAAATGAACATGAGACCATTACACAGGGCTCACCAAACTGGTCGATTAGGGCGATTAAGTCACCCTGTTGTGCCTCAAGTCGCCTAAAGATGCTCCCAAAAGCGATTTCAAGTCGCCCTGGGCATTTTGACACTTCTAATTATAATCCTTTCTATTTCCGGTAACAAGGAAGTAAATTGATAAGATTTCTAATGCTTATTCCTGTTTTTGCAAAGCTCAAAGATTGTTTACATCATCTCATTGTTTTAAAATCAAGATTAGTGGACTTTGTAGTGTATATTTATTCAAAAATCCATTGGAAATTGTCCTAGATATTTACGTTTCAACTAGTGATAAAACCAGAAGTGGTCTATGACATGAGATCATTACACTAAACTCCTCACAGGAAGGGATCTTGGTGGAAGCTGTATACTGGGGGTACATAACTTAATTTGTCAGTTGGTAATGGGTCTGGAGCTGGCATGTCAGTTAACTGCTAGTAGTCTTTTGTGATTTCATGTTTATGTCCGTATATTTAGTTCTTTCAGTTTAATTTTTCACAATTGACTCAGTCCTGTTGCTAAGTGAATTTTACTGCTGTTACTGTTGTATTTTTATTTATCACATTGGCTAGGGGGAAGGTTTGGGCCCAATAAAACTAGTTTAACCCCGCTGCAGCAGGTTTGCACCTTTCCTAAGCCATGAAATTTATTAAGCCTTTGTGTGTCTTGTCTGTTTTCTAGTTAGTTTACTTTATGTCTATAGGAGTCTAGGATGATGTTTATTTCGCTGAACTTGATTACTCTTTATTAAGGGGCTAACTCCGACCTGCCCTTGGGTGTGGGGTTTCCTCACCGTTCATTGAGGATCTAATGGTGGCTTTGAGTTGTTATTACTCCCCTTTGGGTCATTGTCTCTTTGACACATTCCCGTTTCCCTTCTTTTTTCTTTATATAGAATGTCTACAAATGCAAACAATCTATGTATATCCCTCTAATATTTAGAGAACCATTCAAAAAAGAATGAAGTAGATAAGCAACTGAGTAAAAAGATAATAAATAAAAGAAAATTTATGTCTTGTAAATCTAACCTAAACATGCTAAATGCAGGGGCGCCTCCAACCATAAGCTTTTTGGTGAAAGAAACATAAAATTGATATGTAGCTAAAATCTGACTTTTTATAAAAATCTAAGTTGTAGATCTTGAAATATCAATGATATTTGAATGAATAAAACTGATTTATTGCCATTGATGAATGAGTGTATATGCAAGTCAAATACAAAAAGTCTTGAAAATTCAGTTGCGGATACGCGTGAACAAGTCTCCCTGTCATGACCTAAGTCTCCCTATCTGTACCCTGAGGGAGACTTCAAGTCTCCCTGTTCTTTTTAAGTGTGGTGAGCCCTGATTACACATTTGTTAACTGCAACTGCAATAATTTTAATGAGCTGTATTATTTGTCAGTCTAATTTGTTAGATGTCATGGTAAATGACTGACTGGAAACCAGATTCTTTTCATGAAAAATCTTGGCACCCCTTTAATTCTGATCCTGAGGCACCATAGTTTAATTACCGGTGTTTTCACTCTATCAGACCAGAGAATTTTAAAACAGAGACATGTACCCTGTGGGTACTGAAATGAGGTGCATTTGGGAACTGACCATTTGAAATTCAGAAAGGGATGAGCTCTGACATGCACTCCAGATATAAAATAATCTGGTCCTCAACATTGTGATTAGAAAAATAAAGATTATGTTCAGTACATTTTCCTTGCATAATGTATAAGGGAAAAATCCCAAACTGTGAAAAATCCTTACTTAATTGAAAATCACAGCCACCTTTTAGAAAATCAATAGTCCACACCTTAATGCTCCATTCCATTAGGGGATGATCATTTGATTCTGAGGGGCCTGACAAAGTTTGTCAAGCAAAAATATTTATTTCCTAACATTTTCAGGTCAGAAAATTAATTTTCAATTGCTTAATGGCAAGACTATTTATTCTACTTTTACCATATTGCATGTGGAGTTCTGATCAGGTTAGATTATTTATTTATTTAAAGGGAAGTGAAGGCCAGAATATTTATATTTCATTTTATTCTGGCCAAAATATTTATTTACAAGAAAAAGAATAAAATGGCTGTCACCTTATTCCATTTGGGTCCATATTTTATACCTTGCACTTAGCATTTTAGAAGTTTTTTTTTATATGAAACACACATGGACTTTGTCATATCTAATATTTGTAAATACCGTAAATATTACAGGGCCAGGAGCAAAATCAAATAGGCGACCTTGCACGGCAATGGCAACATGCTACATAAATAATTTCAATCGACGACAGTCATCTATGAAAAGTTCAAGTTTCTCTCTTGATAGGACTCTCCCTGATTACGAATTTTTTAATTTCTAGTAATCTTGAAACTCTAAATTTAACTTTCCATGTTAAGCGTGATATCACACCAGAAAGAAATTTAATACTGTACCGATATTTATTTCAAGAACTTGGATTGTCTCCCTTTCAATGGCAATTAATATTTAGTAAGTTTGTTCATGCAGAATATTCCAATCGTTTCAAGAGCGTGGAGCCGTGGAGGTGACAAAATGGTAAAACTGCAAACTTAGACAGGTATGTGATTACATCTTTTGATAAACCGATAATGTCCTTTCGAAAACTTTGTTGACTTTGTTTACTTTTATTCACATTTTGATCAATGTATCAATACACATACATGTATAATTTACATTTTGGCAAAAGTAAATAAATGTGTTTAGATGGGATATTACATTGTTAGAACATTTAATGGAGATATGGCCTTGATAGAATTTTAGATTTTAAGGGACCGTTTTTATGTACTACTGTTCAGCTCACACGGATGAACACAAAGTCCTTGTTTTTGGGTGGGTTTTCACGACGTGAACTGATCAGCTAATTCCATGTAGCAGGGTGGACAATCGCGGATGTCCACCTTAAATTACGTGACCGAACATGGACAAATTTTTGAAACGAAATCCTCCTGGAACCATCACGGCCACACCGAGGAATTTTTACATGTACATATGTTTGATTTTGTTGCAAACATACAAATCGAGGAATATTTACATCTTCTTCAATCGTATCCTGGGACTTACATTTCATTATTTGTCCCAATCGTATTGTACTAGTAGTTCATGAACGTAATCCAAATGCATGTAAATAAATAAATAAAACATTCAACATTTCTAGATGTGTATTTGTTATCAAAAGCATGCTTCAATTGTTGATTGAGCACCTCTGCCTAATTTAAATTTGTATTCATATTACCTGAGATAATGATTTTTTTCATTGGTCGGCTTTTAGTTCTATTTTTAGAAAATTACCTATGTATATCTACTATATGTATATAATCTCATGGCTTCCGAAAGCACTCCTGCTTTATGTGCAATATCCAGGCTTTATTTTAAATTTTAAGCTATTTATGATAAAGATTTCATAGAAAACAATTTTTGACAGAATATTTGGCTAAAAGTTATAAAGCTGAGACCTGACAAGTGACAATTACGCAACTATACGACGCTGAGGGATTCTTGTTGTTGACATTGAATATTTTATTTTATTTCCATCTGTGCAAATTTCCGTTTGAAAATATTTGAAAGAACATTGATTTGACAGAATATACATGGCTTTTTTCACGGCAACGAGACAAACAAAAAATTTGAGGCTTGCAGTTATCGTAATTCTGAAATAACTATGACGATCACATGGGAACACTTTTGGCCAAGAAAATTCTATTTTAACTTCAACTTGCCAAACTTTCTAATTATAATAATTTGGGGAAAAATGCTCATTTGTTGACATTAAGCTCATTCTTTTTTAATTATATTTTTTATGACAACACAAAGATTTCTAAATGCTGACCCACGATGATTCTGTGTTCAACACGATGTCAGGAGGGGTCCACACAGGTAAATATTTTGTCCACGTTCAAGATCGCTGTGAAATTTTACGTTTAGCAAAATTTGTCCGTGATACATGTAACAACAAGGATTTCCGTTTTCCATGTGAGCTTTACAGTATTTTGCATCATATGGTGAACTGGAAATTCGGTGCCTATTGCGGGCGGGGCTTCTTCCTGTGACTTCCTTGATTGGCCACCTTCAGGGATTAGTATATGCATCAAGATGCATAAGGCCTAGAAAAAAAAGTTGTGAGTTTAGGGTAACCCGACCCTACCTAAAATTTTAGAACAAGCACTGTTGAAGTCAAAAATATTCTCCCATTTATACAATGTACAAAAAAATATTAAAATAAAAAAATTTTCCTACCTACCCTACCTGACTTTAAAAACCATGTTACCCCAAACACACAATTTATTTTTTTAGGCCTAAAAGGAAACTCATGATCATGATCAGATGATCATGTAAAGTTGATTATATCATTAAACATGGAGGCAATTGAATTGTATTCTAATATGGCTTCCTGTATTAGCTTTGTAAATAGAGTCATGTTACAATACCAATATAACACTCTTAGCACATGCACAAAAGATGCATAGTTTCTGTTGCATATTTTGAATCTATTTTTCATTTTAACTGTCAAAATCTACCATCCACTAACAAATTTTTAATTAAATTTGTTTCCGAAATTCATTATGGAATTTTTGTCTACTTGAAAAGGCAATATTCGGGACAAACTTTAATTTTCCTACTTGTGACGTCACAAATAAAATCGTAATGTCCGGTTCGTAAGCAGCGTTGGTTGGAAAGTCTGAATGGAGATTAAGAGGAATGAGGCATTTTCTACAGAAAAAATAGCAATTAAATTAAACAAAATTAAGTTTTTATTGTATTTGTGGAAAGTTTTTTGTCAGAGAGTTTATTTATCAAAATCAAGATGTTACAGAACCATCTGATAGTCGCTGCTCGCTTCGGATATAAAATGGGTGAAATTTCCATATTAGAATCGAAATAAATCATACCCGCCAAATACTATATTGTCATTATAACATGGGCTTTCCTTGTTTTGCATATTTTACCCCTCGCTAACGCTCGGGATAAAATATCTGCAAAAACAACTCAAGCCCATGTTATAATGACAATATAGTATGGCGTCCATGTTTTATTTCTTAAATGTCCGATAAGGGGAAAAATGTTGAAATGAAAAATTGAAATTTGCCTGTTGCACTCATGTTCATTTCACTGACTACGTTCATAAAACTTCAATGTGTGGGCTTCGTATTTTACTCAAAATGAAATATTGATAAAATTTCTGACTCCTGAGACTGAAGGTTCATTTTACATGTGACAATAACAGCAATCAAAACAGCAACAACTAACACTGTTCACAGGACTTTGTTACCTATAAGGTATTTTACTTTCCATGCAAAATGAATGGATGTTCATGGTGTTTTGATCCACACTGCCCTGGTTTCAGTTAGATCTTTGTTTTATGTGGTTCTTTTTATACAAAAAGGTGTTTTGTCTTTACGCAAAATAGTATTAACCTTGAGATGACAAATTCTGCACAGTGTTCACATATTGCTCAAGAACTGATGCCATTTCTTGCCGAGGTCTGAAAATAAATTTATAAGTCGCTTACGCCAATAGAAATAAATTGGAAATTTTATTACAAAATGAATTTTAGGGATTGAAAACCTATGGAACAATGTAAACTCAATATTTTTCAAAACTATGCAGAAAATTTCAACTGATGGACTCTTTTGATATGTATATAGGAATAAATTTTCAATGTTGTATGGGATGATAATTAAAGGTCAAAAGATAGGACGTTAAGATTTCTGTCGATGATTCAACGTTGCTTGAAAGGGGTGTCGAAGCTTTATTTCCTCAACTCCCCACATCATAAGATAGTCAGTATCATAAACATTAGGCCAGGCAATTGTGATCTACATACCCGCCAACTATCCCTATTTTGGGGATCCCCATGTCAATGGCAATGCTTCCTTATTTTATTTTATAGGAAGGTTCGCGAACCTCATTAGTGATGTCATAAAATCTAATTTACATATGCAAATTAGCATTTTTGGTTGGCAAAGTCGTAGTAAGACCACTTTATAACAAAGTAAAAGAATTTTTTATCTGTTGTCATTTTTTCATTATTCATCCGATTTTGGATCTGTAAACTGCGTAGTAAACTTTAAGATTTTCATAATTTTTCTGTCGATTTACTTTTTTAAAATTTTGTGCAGAAAAAAAATTATGCAGTTTTAAAAAGTATAAAAATTGCCGAATTTTATATACTTTACAAAAACGCTAATTATATAGATATTGAAAATAAATTTATTTAAAAAAATGATACCCTGTAAAAGTGTAAACATTCAAGAATTTCAATCAAAAAGAATTATCATGATACCTCAATTAACAATTTAGTACGAGTGAATTGAAAATGACATTTTTATGACCCTTATTAATTAACATGATTTCTTGCCAACCAAATTTACCTTTTCAAGTCTGTGACATCACGGCGAACCTTCTTATAAGGAAGCTCCCGAAATTAAGGTCGTGTTTGATTACATAGAAACCAGAAGTGCACTTGTAAACCTAAACCGAGAAGGTTTTAAATCCAAAAATACCAAAGTTGCATAAAAAACCGTAAATTTCATTATGCTGTACACATGTTTCAAGGAGTAACCTCTCATCAGCAGCATTAGAATCGAATAATATAGAAAACCATAATCCAAAAGTTGTAACAAAAGAAGTACTTCATTACCTAATAAATTGAAAATGGAAGCCAAATCCAGTACCTAAAAAAAACTTCATCAAAAGTGACTATCAATTATGGATATATATCGAACAAATCAATTTGTTTTCAATAATTATTGTGGTTAAATCAAGCGATAAATTATCAATTTAAATTTTCAATTATCAAATCTGGATATAGTTTCGGGGCTTGGTATTTTTTTTTTAATTCCACTTACCCACGGGTAAGTTGATTTCAAATTTCACTTACCCGCAACATTTTTTGGTTTCCCACATTTTTTTCAGATAGTCCTGACAAATCAGATCCTAAGATATTTTTATGGCAATAAAAATTCTTTACAGAAATGTGTCAAAACACTGGACATGATAGCATCCAATATCCTATCTTTTAGCTTATGCCTCAAGTTCAGTAGCTGCCTCCTTGGGGATCAAGTTGCTGCTGCATGTGCTTGTTTAGTGCCATAATGATGAAATTGAAACTGTTAGGTCAAAGGAGACCATTTCACACTATTCATTTTCGTAACAGAGTTCATATAGACTGTCCTTTTTAGACAGGTATTCATCAAACCATCTTAGATATTCAACAAGTAAATTCCCATTTATTTACATGTACTGTCCGTTTGTTTTTACTTCAACATTTAATTTATTCTTTTATTTGAAATTGCCAATTTTATTTATCTTAATGGTAAATACGATCCCGATCTATATATGGATTTTATGTATGTCTTCTTGTTCTTTCAATGTCAAATACGGTGTCTGTGATGGAAGCCAAGAACAACGATAAAATAATCTGGCACCCTTTATTATATAAGCACCTATCAACCAAGCATAAAAAATAGAATTGAGGGGGAACAAGATTAATCATTTCCGGTATAACCAAATACCGATAAACCAAACTACTTACCTGGCGGGAAAGTACGCTAATAGATTTACTTTCCCAGACTAGTTTTTCACTTTCCCCGGGTAACGGGAAATGGGAATTACGAAGGCCTGAGTTCATGCGTAGTTCCAGTATTTGATTTGGGGTATAAAATCTTGATTTACGTTCAGTGTTTGATTTCAGCTGGTAGATTTTGAAAGCTAGATTGAAAAACCGTAACTTGATTTGTTGTAATCAAACACAACCTAATTAGTGATGTCACATAATCTAATTTACATATTCAAATTCCCCTTCCTGGGTAGATCTGTAGAATTCATTCAACACTTCAAGATTATCGCATTTTTTCTGTCGATTTACCTTTTAAAAATTCCTTGCATGTGCATCCAGGCAAAATTACATCACTTTGACTTCATCTTGTTCATGATTGACTTACATTCAATTACATTTGAGGTCATGTCTGACAGTAACTGAACTGATGCCTGCAAACTTTTAAAAACACTCTTATTGGTTTTGACTTGTGAAACATCCAACCAAAAAAGGAAGATTCAAACCCACTTTCCTGTTTTTTTTTTTAGCATCTTTATTCCATTAAAATCATTTTGGAATAGTTCAATGACTCTTAGTTATCTTGAGCAAGAAAGAAAGAATTGTTTTCTGAAAATTTCAAATTGGATGTTTTTATAATAATGGGGTAAACCCCCTGAAAATAGGGATAGTTGGCAGGTATGTACAGGATAGATTGGTGGTAGGTCAGCTTCAAGGCAAAATTAGGCATCTTTGACCTACATTTTCTGTATAATTGATTTATATTTAAGTTAATGTCCCTGGACAAGGCAGGATCATCCTACACTGTATATGTATAGGCACCATTAATAATACATCATGATCATGAAGGAAAGTAAGCTTCTCGGTGGTCATGTGTCATATTGAGTTCAACTTTGCAATCATTGATCATGTTGATTACCTATGGTTGATATTAGTCGTGGTGCAACCATGGCAACATGCCCTAAAATGTTGTTAGAATTAAAATAGTATTTAACAATTTAGGATTTTCCTTCCTAAATCCGGATTTAAGCTCACTAAAACTTTATTTAAATCAAATTAAAATCAGATGAAAGGATCAAATTCTCCAAAGTCAAAATACGATTAAAGAGACATCTCCAAAACTAGATTTTTTAGATAAATTTTTAAAGTAGGATACAGGCCTAACTATGTAGATGTTTTAAAGAAAGCTAAAGACAGGGCTGCTCTTTGTAAAATCCATATCAGCAGTCATAATCTAATGATAGAATAGAGAAGATACCTCAAACTAAGTAGGAAAGGAAGAAACTGTCTAGCTTGCAATACAGGAGAACTTGAAAATGAAGAACACTTTCTGTTGCATTGCAACCTGTATGAGGACAAAAGAATAACACTTTATATTAAAATAAAAAAAAATTCTCCCAAATTTTCAGCAAATAGTAGTAACAAATCCTCTTTATACTATATATTGAAGTTGTTTAAAAATTAGTGCTTCATTTATTTCGGAATGTTTTGAGATGAGGAAAGGATTTGTCACATAAAATGTTTACCAACTGGTATATATTACTATTTTTACAATTTATTAAAGGATATTAAGTGTTGATAATATTAGTATCAAGTATTGGACATGTATAACATTTGTACATCATTTCTCTTTTTATACGACCGCAAAAAATTTGTAGTGGTATAATGGTATGGCGCTGTCGTCATCGTTTTCCGGCATTGTCGTCTGTAGACACTTTTGTTTTGGTCAATAACTTAAGTTCCAGTTGATCAATGCTTATGAAATTTCGACACAATGTTCTTTGGCACAATAGGAAGGCTGAGAATGGTTTTGGTTATTTTGGTCCCTCCTGTTTTGAAAAAAGGGCCAAACAGGGTGAAATGGGTTGTTTTACATATTTGTCTGCAGAATCTTTATTATTAATCAGACTTTGATGGGGTTTCTTTCAGTGTGCTCCTTAGGAAATTTCCAATCAGTAGTATGTCAATGGATTTCATGTAGCATGTACCGTTCCCGCGATAAATAGGGACCCAAAAGGGGCGAATGAAATAAATTATTTTTTTAAAGTTTTAGTCCTATTTTGATGCAGTCTTTTCAATGGATTCCTTATAAAAAATTAACATAGTGCTCTCGTATTAGATTTTTTGTCACTTGTTTCCTAACCTAGCTATGAGGGGTCGAAAGGGGCCAGAGTTGCAAATTTACAGATTACCTAAAATTTTAATTTTTCATCGGATTTCATGGGATTTTTTTCTTAATTTGAACTCCTCTTGATGTAAGCTTTCAGTAATATGCCAATGGATTTGGCGTAGCTTTAACCGTTTCTGAGCTATAAGGGGTCAAAGGG
>MJUU01058311.1:237305-251238 GCA_002080025.1 Modiolus philippinarum | reverse complement strand
AAGCAAATTCAACCAAACTTTACAGGAATGATGTATGGAATGTCCTTTACAAAGGTTGCTCATTTCGTTTCCATCCAATAAAATACATGGCTCCCAGCGCGGAACTAAGGTTTAACGTTGGACCCTATGGGAAAATTTACATTTTCTTCTTCTCCTCTGAAACTGCTGAAGCAAATTCAACCAAACATTACAGGAATGATGAACTGAAGGTCCTTAACAAAGATTGCTTATTTTGTTCTGATCCAATGAAAAACATTGCCGCCAGCACAGAACAAAGTTTATTTTGGCCCTAGTGGAACATGGCCACCATACAGAACATTGAACAATCCAGCTGTTCAGCATTTTGTCAGGTGAGCGATACAGGCTCAGTGTCTGAGCCTCTAGTTACAATTTATTAAAGGATATTAAGTGTTAATAATATTAGTATCAAGTATTGGACATGTATTACATTTGTATATCATTTCTCTTTTTATACGACCGCAAAAAATTTGTAGTGGTATAATGGTATGGCGCTGTCGTCATCGTTTTCCGGCGTTGTCATCTGTAGACACTTTTGTTTTTGGTCAATAACTTAAGTTCCAGTTGATCAATCCTTATGAAATTTCGACACAATGTTCTTTGGCACAATAGGAAGGCTGAGAATGGTTTTGGTTATTTTGGTCCCTCCTGTTTTGAAAAAAGGGGCCAAACAGGGTGAAATGGGTTGTTTTACATATTTGTCTGCAGAATCTTTATTATTAATCAGACTTTGATGGGGTTTCTTTCAGTGTGCTCCTTAGGAAATTTCCAATCAGTAGTATGTCAATGGATTTCATGTAGCATGTACCGTTCCCGCGATAAATAGGGACCCAAAAGGGGCGAATAAAATAAATTATTTTTTTAAAGTTTTAGTCCTATTTTGATGCAGTCTTTTCAATGGATTCCTTATAAAAAATTAACATAGTACTCTCGTATTAGATTTTTTGTCACTTGTTTCCTAACCTAGCTATGAGGGGTCGAAAGGGGCCAGAATTGCAAATTTACAGATTACCTAAAATTTTAATTTTTCATCGGATTTCATGGGATTTTTTTCTTAATTTGAACTCCTCTTGATGTAAGCTTTCAGTAATATGCCAATGGATTTGGCGTAGCTTTAACCGTTTCTGAGCTATAAGGGGTCAAAGGGGCAACAACTGCAAATTTGCAGATGACATAAAATTTTTTATTTTTTATCAGATTTCGATGGGATTTTTTTCTTTGGATTCCTCTTGATATTTAGCTTTCAGCAGTATTTCAACAGATTTGTCCTAGCTCTTACCTTTTCTGAGCTATAAGGGTTGAAAGGGGACAAAACTGCAAATTTGCAGATTACCCCAAAGGAGTATGTACGGTAAGAGGCATATTTGGCCCCTAGTCCTAGCTATATTTTCAAACGTGGTATTCCCTTAAATTTTGCTTGGTATATCACAGTTGGTATATTGCTTAATTCAAACCTCAAGTAATTTGGTGCAGTAACGTCATCAAATCCTGATTGTGACGTCACAAATAACATGCTTCTTCCAGATTTTCGGAAAATTGACAAATTTTCGTCAATTTTTGGTCCTGTTTCGGCACAGACAGCACAGAGCGCATGCTTGTGCCAATGAGATTTTTTGTTATGTTGAAAGTCTATAAAATTAAGATCTTTTCATGCAAAAATCTCATTGGCACAAGCATGCGCTCAATGTTTCCTGTACTGAAATATGTAAGGATTTTGGTCATTTTAGTCCATTTTTGTGAAAATGTTTATATTTGTCGGATTTTGGAGTTAATTTTTTTCTACAAACAAAAAAGACTTTTCCCAAAACTGTCGAAGTTTACAATATACTGATACTGAATTGTATTTTGAGACATGATTTTATGAAATATAGGGGTCTTTATTTTAGGGGCCGAATATACCCCTTACCGTACATACTCCTTTTTATTTTTCATTGGATTTCAGTGGGATTTTTTTCTTTGGATTCCTATTTATATAAGCTTTCAGAAGTCTTCAAGGGATTTGGCATAGCTCTTAATTTCTGAGCTATAAGGGTTCAAAGGGGCCAAAACTGCAAATTTGCAGATTACCTAAAATTTTTATTTTTCATCAGATTTTGATGGGATTTTCTACTTTGGATTAATTCCTCTTGATATAAGCATTTGGTATTATGTCAATGGATTTGGCATAGCTCTTACTGTTTCCTAGCTTTAAGGGGTCAAAGGGGCAGAAATTGCATTTTTAAAAAATAATGTGAAATTTCATTTTTGATCAGTTTATTTGATTGGATTTTTTTTCTTTGGATTCGTCTTGATATAAGCTTTTGGTAGTATGCCAACAGATTTGGCGTAGCTCCTACCGTTTCCGAGCTATAAAGGGTCAAAGAGGAATCATAAGAAGTCATAAGGGCTAATACTTATTCTCCCTAGTTTGTGTCCATCTAATTACTAGGTCAATCTCCTTTTTGTGTCCATCTGATTATTGTGTCAAGCTCTTTAGTATTTCCATACTCACTTTAAATTACACTTGTTCAAATTTCAGTGGTCGACATGCTGCGGTCGTATCATGCTGCGCTCGGCGTAGCCCTTTATTTCTTGTTTAAACTACTGTGCCTTAACCATGTACTGTTCATGAGTTTGTGTTTATAAATTTGTATTTATACCCCCACTCGTGAGTGGGTGGTATATTGGATCCTTCCGTCCGTCCGTCCAAAGTTTATCGCATTTTTCTCAGTTACTGCTGGGCCGATTTATTTCAAATTTGGTATTTGACTTTATATATGAGGGGAAAGTGTCGTCTCCCATTTTGGTCGCCTTATGATATCAACTTCCTGTTTGGCGGGACTTAGCCATTTTCCCCTTTATTGAACATAGTGAAAATTTTCGTCGTACTTTTCTCAGCTACTGCAAGGCCGATTTATTTCAAATTTGGTATTTGACTTTATATATAGGGGGAATGCATTGTCTGCCATTTTGGTCACCTTATGATGTCGACTTCCTGTTTGGTGGGACATAGCCATTTTTCCGTTTATTGAACATAGTGAAAATTTTTGTCACACTTTTCTCAGCTACTGCTAGGATGATTTATTTCAACGAGTGGGGTATACCTAGCACGACAACACGTGCAACCTCATGTTGTATTTGTTGATTTCAACACATTTTTTTATTAAAGGATTTAATTAATTTTGTTGCAGAATTGTTGCAAAGTCATTTTGATATGCAATAAGCTTTTGGAATTCTGTTTCTGTCCCATTTTGGTTAATTTCCTGAAAATGTCAGACTATTTTTTTTAGAGTTATCAAGCATACAATCTTATATTTTGGCAAGTACAGTAGAACTTCGATGGCTCGAACTGCAATAACTTGAACACCATGGATGCCTCGAACCCTTTTTGTGGTCCCATTGTTCAAATTTGAACAAAGTTCGACCTTGATATCTCGAACATCCCGTTGGCTCGAACTGTTTTCATTGGTCACTTGGGTGTTCGAGCCATCGAAGTTCGACTGTATATGGAAAAAAACAAAATGTTGAATTCTTAGAATTCCAAATGTGATTCCAATTTTGGTAAATATAAAAAAATTCTCATGCACTGTCTATTAATTTGAAAATCTACAAGCTAGCTTGTTTCGAATAGACAAACATTATGTCCAGAGAAGGGAACAAATCTAAGCTTAATAGTGGACATTCTTTCATTTAGTTCATTAATATTCTAAATCATTAAAGTGTTTTAGAAACTGAAAAAGACCTACAGTGAAAATTAGAAATAATCACAAAGTAAAGAACTGATTATAATTGACGGAAAATTTTATAAACAATATTTGGTAATTGAAGCACAAAAACTGTTCAAGAATCACTTTCAGAAAACCCCAAAAAGTACTCTCAAGAAAGGCAGCTTGATTTGTAAATGCTGCAGAAAAAAATTTGAGTTAATGATGATTTATGTATTCTTTTTAGACCTTTCCAATTTTTGTGTCCTGTAAATGTTCATTTGATTTAGCTGATGTCCTTGTTAGTTGATGCTTTTTAAAAAAAAAATCTGAATGATGCTTAGCTACCAAAACGACTCTACAAAAAATCTTTATGATATTATAAACTTGAATTCCTATGTAGTATTTTCACACTAGGGCAAATTTGCATATTTATGTAAAAATGCATACGTATGTAAAATTGTGCATGTAACTGGGACTGTAAGCATATGTTGTCAAAATATGGTTAAATGTTGATGACATATTCATGATAAAACTTTACAAAAAAATAAAATATGTAATTACTACTAAATTGAGTTTTCTATTTCAGACAAATTTTACAGTAAGCCTGTCATTCTGAATAGAATAAGAAATGTTCAAAAACCTTGTTATTTTTTTTTATTGCAGATGAATATGAAATAATTAGAGCTAATTTTTTGTTTCCAGTTTAATATGGCAGGAAGAAAGAGAATCTCAGAACTGGCTAAAAAGAAACTGATAGTCTTAGTAGATCTGGATGAAACTATAGCTGGATTTGAAGCACACTTTCTAGACAAATTTCGCCAGAAACACCCAAAGGATCCATTTATTCCACTAGAGGAAAGAAACACATTTTATATTGCTGATCAGTATAAACAGTTAGACTACTCTGATGATTTTCTAAATGCAAGTAGACACACATAGTCTTAATATTAATAATTTTACAAAAAATGTTGCATTTCTTCAAACTAGTTTTAAAACCACTTGATATTCAGATATTTGTAACAATTATTGATACAAGTATGTCAAAAGAACTTTATATCACTTCTTATTTATATAAGACTTCAGATTTCTGTTGTCAATATTATTCTGTTGTATTTCAAATACCAGATGATGAACTCATTTATAAAGATAAAGAAAATGCATTATATATAGATGTTACTCTTACAATATGCAGTCAAAAACTGGCAATGCTGCAGCATAAAAAGAGGAGAATATCAACTCAACAAATCCTTTTAAAAAGACTATAGAGACTCTTATTAAAATTCACTTATTCACTTCAAATATTGAAATGCTGATATTCCGAAAAAATGGAAATATCAAAATAAGACTTTAGGTAATTGTTTAGCAAACTAAAATATGTCTATACTACCTTTCCGGAATGCAATACAATTATATTGCAAATATGTGAAGAGTACATAAACAACAGCAATAAAACTTACCCTTCACGTAATATGTCACATTTATATGTGTGTATAGGTCTTAAGATGTTTTTGGTAAAAAAGAAATGCAGTTATTTACCCGGTAAGTCAAAGGTCATGGTCACTTGGATGACGGACACTATGGAATGCTACAAATTTTCTCATGATGATAGATCTACATGCTAAGCATCATATGTCTAAGCCAAATGATAAAAAATTGATGGGCCATACTTAAAAAATGCTGTTTTTTGGCAAAAAAGTTGGTGTTCAAGGTCATATTAAGGTCACTGGAGTACTCTACACATTTTTTTTCAGGATAGACCATCTTGAGTCTTGGTCAGAAGATACCAAAAAAAAAAAAAAAATTACCAACATTTAAAAAATGAACATACAATATGCCTGGAACATCTTCTCATGATGATAGACCCACACTCAAAATGTCCTAAAGTCCAGGTGAAAAGGTAAAAAAGTTCTAATCTGGACAGTTGAACATTACAAATTCTAATATGACTCTCTTCTTTGGCTTTGGAAACAAAGCTATGTACTAATTCCAACAATATTTTTTAGCACATGCGTATATCTTTTACAAAAAGACATTTGTAATGTACAGTTTCACATTTTATTCACTTAATATTCATGTGTAAATAAAATTTTAAACAATGAATCACCCAAAAGCTTCATCAAATAATGACAATAATAGAAATTTACAACAGTTACTGAATTTAAAGCTCGGAACTGAAATTGACATAACCGTAACCTAGCAACGAATGTGTTGTTGTTATGAAATCTTATCTATGTTGCATATCATGTTCTACAATTTAGATATAAAAATTCTAATATTTAACGTTAATAAAATTATCAATATGAGTTTTATTCCTTTTCTTTTCTCACTTTTGAGACACATCAGTTCCTATTTTTAGCGGTGTGAGATTTCCTTGTCTTACACTAGTGCAAGACAAAAAAATCACGTGCAGTTTACCGGCAAATATCGTGTTTGCACATTAGGGTCTTATAGTGTACATCTGTCCTCATTAGTGCTGAAAAGTGTATCTAATCTACGTATTATAAAATTGTTATATCATTTGAAGTAAAATTTCACAGGAAAATACGAGAAAATCGTTCTTTTAAAATATGGCGCGCTCGGGTATACATTCCTGATTTTATGACGTTGCAAAAAAGGGACGTAACTCCTTGTGTAAACAGATAAAAAGGGGGCGACATTTTTGTGTGGATTTTAGTATATTTTAGGGTAAATACAGTGAGAAATAAAATCAAACACCAGTGGAAGTGCGAGACAGGAGAATCTCAGACACCCTCGGGTAAGATTTCAATCATCTCGGACTCAGCAAGCTTCGTCCGAGACTGGAAATCTTACCCTTGGGTGTCTGAGATTCTCCTGTCTCGCACTACCCCTGGTGTTAGATTCTTAATTTCTTTTTTGGCTTCAAATATAACATAAGTAAGCAGTCATATAAATCAGAAATACAATCAACTCACATTTATACCCGCTTCGATTTTAAAATACCTGTATTTTATATTTTTACAATAGATTATTTGTAATATATATAAATTCATAAGCTTATGAGAAACTTGTTTTAATAAAATAACAAATTTAGACTTCTCTATGTCCATTTTTGTGTGTTTGCATGCAGTTTTCCGACATACAAATGTATTTTAATTCTAGTGTCAAACCCAATATTGCCCTCTAAGAGCCGCTTTGAATGTTCGAAACGCTTGTAAGATATATTAGAATTGAAATAGATTATTGCAATTGGGCTCTATGCGAATTAGAACATGGTCAGACCTTATATTTGTCTTCATTTAATGCCTCGCTATCGCTCGGTATAAAATATTGACAAATATAAGGTCTGCCCATGTTCTTATTCGCATACAGCCCGCTTGCAATAATCTATTTCTTAAATAAAAAACAGTTCTGACTCAGGGTCAAGGTCACATGAAGGTCACTTTTGTACATGGCACACCTATGCATGATGATAGTCCTGTATGTCAAATATCTTACGTCTAGTTAAAAAAAAGTTCTGGCCAGACAGGCATCACACAAAAAAATAGTTGTTTGACCTCAAAAGTTAAGGTCACATGAAGGTCACTTTGTTATGGAACATACATTCTGATGATTTTTTATCGTCAAAATGTATGTCCTATATGATAGACCAGCATCTAAAATGTCAAATATGTTAAGTCTCTCAAAAGATACAAAAAGTTATTACATTTTGTACCAACAATTAAAAAAAAATGCAATTGCTCAAAAGATGATGTTACATGTGGAGCACTTTGGTACATGACCTACGTTCTTATGATGACAAACCCTAATATTTGGAATATAGGTCAAAAGATAAAAAAGTTCTAGTCCAGACAAGCCACCACTAAAAAATCATATATTTTTACATTGGGTCAAATATCAAGGTCACATAAAGTTCATTACGGTACATGACACACCTTCTCATGATGATGCACCTACAAGTCAAATGCTAAATCTTAATTCTAGGCCAAATGATAAAAAGTATGACCCAGACACAGCTGTTTTGAATTAGGACAACAGGAAGAATTCAAGGAAAAACAGTATGTCTCCTTTTATTGAGGGAGTGACATTGCTATAACTGTAAATGTATATTTTTACACACACAATAAAAGTTTCTGTGGAGAAAATATTACATGTATTAACACTGATGTCACATATTTCATACCATTTATTCAGATTGGAATTACACTATAGTATTTCTTCTGCGGAAAACAATATTCTGTAATATTTAGTCCTTTAGAAATATTATCATGATGAAACTCTTGTCACATATAGCAGTAAACAAGTTTTCCATGGAGTTTCAAAAGTCAATAAGGTTTTACAATGATCTTAATATAGTTTTCTGTCCAATTATTTCCATGTGAAGTCTCTTCTTCATATGAATATTTATTTTGTTTATAAATAATTATATTTCAAATGTTCTATACTTCCCCATGAAATAATTAATGAAATTAATCTATTCAAATGTTAGTTAATCAAAATACGAAATAGTTTAGAAATCACATGTAAGCTTAATCTTGTTTGTAATTGTAGTTAGCATGATGTGATATTGGAGTGTCAGTCACATTCATGAAATGTATTAAATAAAATAATTTGTTTGGACTTCCTTGGCTTAAAAAAATATGGGATTAGAAGATAAAATACAAATAATATTCTTTCAATTTCAGAATGAAGTCAAATCAATTTACAGGGAGAAAGACTTTTTCCGTGATTTACCAAAAATAGAAGGTGGATGTGAGGCAATTAAAGAGATGTCCGAGATGGAAGGGTATTCACTGTTTTGACTAATATTAATGAATAGTTAAATTAAATGGACCCTAAAATAGTATGTCTGTTTTCAAGAATTTTCCTGAAGTGGATATCTATATATAGAGAGTATACATGGTTGTTATGTTAAAACCATTAATGTGTACCGAGTAACAACAACTCTGTATATAAACTGTATAACCGTGCACATAATTTTTATGAAGTTTAAAATTCTAGCACTTATTTTCTTGGTTTGTAGAGTCCATTCCTTTCTCATTTTGCCTATAACAGTTTTGTCTGTCTGTATATTTTGGTCCTGTTAATAACAAGTGATTGCTGAAAAATAAATAAAGAGCCAGATTTGAAAACAAATCAAATTATTGAACAAAGGTATAATAAATTGTACTTAGAGACAGGTTAATTTGATTAGACCTTCAAGTAATTATTTGGTCTTAATTAGATCTGATTGTATGTAATTTCATGTTATATCCATAATTGATTTGAAAATAGTTCAATTTGAACTATACCAGGCTCATTTTTTGTTTAATTCCAAGGTCTTGTTCAATTATGCCTAGATTGTATTGGTTGCACTAAAGTATGATGTGTGTATGGGTTTTACCTACTTGCAAAATCTTTGCTCCTAGGTTCAATTAATTTGAACCATTTCTAATTATTTAAATTCATATTAAATTGGCATTCCATTATTTAATTGCTGGATGGTGAAGGATAAAGAAACTCTTTTGCTCTTGAGACTTATAGACAAAGGTCTTAGTGCCTTGACATAAAAATACGTACATGAGCTTTCATTGCTACATGTTGCATAAATGTAGATATATTTGAGAGAATAAGACCTGCTTTGAATAATACTAACTATCTAGCTCCAATTATGTACTGTACCTATGACAAGCAACCATTTACAAATGTATTGGAAGGGTGAACATACTTAACAACCAATTTAAACATTGCTGTGAACTAGTTGTTGGCTAAAAATTTTAAATATATTTCAATTATTGTTAGTTCTCGGTGCTGACAAGTTTAAAGCAGTATAGTTCATAAACTTATACGTTTTCTTTTTTAGAGTTGAAGTATTCATTTGCTCAAGTCCACTTTTTCATTATAAGCATAGTGCACCAGAAAAGGTATATATGTTATAGTCCACTGTACAAGCATAGTTATTGAAAGATTTTTTTTTATGTTCTAGTAAATACGTTGATATTTAAGTTAAAATTGGCAGGGTTATTTATATTTTCACTCTAAAAACTGATATTTAAGTTGATAAGCAGGGTTATGTATATCTTTGCTCCAAAAACTGATATTTAAGTTAATTGGCAGGGTTGTGTGTTTGTTCACTCCAAAACTATTATGCATACTTATGAAATTACCCAGAAGTTTATTTATTGATAAGGGGAGATAATTTGTATAGAGATAAAAGGGAACAGTAACAATTTCTGGAATTTTCCCAATATAAGATTTGAAGTTTTTTTGCAAAAACATCCTTAATCTTTTGGGGGAAAAGTAAGGGGCTTCCTATAGCACCCTCTTCAAACATTAATTTACTGTTGCTAACAGTGAAAATGAGTAGCTTGAACCTAATATTTCATTTGTTTAACATTTATTTCTATCTATCCGTATTGTGTACAACATTTTCTCCGTTTATTTAATTGGAATGTACTATTTTCTTGAACAGTTTGAATGGGTGGAAAAACATTTAGGAAAAGACTGGATAAATAAAGTTATACTGACCAGAGACAAGACTTTAATTCAGGGACATATTTTAATCGATGATAAAGTTAACATTACAGGTATGTTAAGAATACAATAAATATGAACTCGCTTCCATTTCTGTATTTTTTGTAATGCTTAGATTTTATATGGCAAATATTTGAAATGAATCATTTTTTATATGACAGCAAAATAATTTTTGAGGTTGTTTAATGATATGATACTATTGTCATTGCCATTGCTGTTGCAATCGTCTGTAGATGCTTTGTTCTATGCGATAACATGGTTGACTGATCCCTATGAGACTTGATCGCAATGTTCATTATCACAGAAAAAGAGATGGGAATGGTTTCAGGTTTTTTAGCCTAACCAGTTTGAAATAAGGGCTAAGAAGAGTCATATTGGGTGCTTTCATATATTGGGCTGTAGAATAATTATTATTTATCAGATTTTGATGGGGTTTCTTTTATTATGCTCTTGAGAAAATATTTATTTTTTAATTGATAGAGAAACAGTTTTTAAAACTTAAACAAGTTAATTATGAAATTTCTCACATCTCGTTAAATGAATTTTCAAATGTTTAAAAGCTCAGCAAAATTTATTTAACTTGATATGAGAAATTTCATAATCAACTAGTTCTCGTTTTATAAACTATATATATTTCCCTGGTCAAAATGTTTACATTTAGTTTTTACTTCTATCGCTTAAAGAAGTTTTTGAAAGTAAAACTGCTTCTGATTTTGTAACAAATGTGCATGGAACTTAAAAAGCATGTGAATAAATCTAAACCTGAAAACTGAAAACTCCTCACTTTACATTTTGTCAGTATTAATGTTTTTTTTTTTTCTTTTCTGGGTTTTTAGTTCGCCTCAACGAAGTTGAGGGGACTATAAGAGTACCCTCGGCGCCCACGTCTGCATCTGCGTCTATGTCTGTGTATGCGTCCGCATTTGGGTATATATCTTGGGAACTATGAAGGGTAGGATCATCAAACTTTGTATGCAGGTGCATCTTGGGTTGTCTCACAGCCTCCAGGAAAATTAGGTCTCTTTGACCTATATTTTATACTTGATCGCCTTACATTTAATTTTAGGTCCGAGTTCATATCTCAGCTACTGCATATGGTAGGATCATCTAACCTTGCATGTGCATACATCTTTGGCAGTAGGTCATCATCCAGGCAAAATTAGGTCACTTTGACCTACATTTTCAGCATGATTGACTTACATTCAAGTTTACGTCCAATTTCATATCTCAGTTACTGCACATGGTAAGATAACTTAAACTTGCATGTGCATGCATCTTTGGTGGTAGGTCAGCATCCAGGCAAAATTAGGTCACTGACCCATATTTTCTGCATGATTGACTTATATTCAAGTTTATGTCCGAGTTCCTATCTCAGTCACTGAACATGGTAGGATCATCTAGCCTTGCATATGCATGCATCTGTTTGGGTAAGTCAGCATCTCGGCAAAATTATGTCACTTTGATCTACATTTTCGACATGATTGACTTACATTTAAAGTAACATCTGAGTTTATATCTCAGTTACTGTACATGGTAGGATCATCTAACCTTGCATGTGCATGGATCATAAGCTGTTAGTCAACATCCAGGCAAAATTGGGTCACTTTGACCTACATTTACCACATGATTGACTTACATTCAAGTTAACAACCAAGTTCACATCTCAGTTACTGTACATGAAAGGATCATCTACCCTCGCATGTGCATGCATCTTTGGCAGTAGGTCAGCCTCCAAGCAAAATTAGGTCACTTTGATCTACATTTTCCCCATGATTGATTTACAATTAAGTTTTTGTTTGAGTTCTTATCTCATTTACTGTACGTAGTAGGATCATCTAACCTTGGATGTGCATGCATTTTTGGCGGTAAGTCACTATCCAGGCAAAGTTGTGTCATTTTGCCCTACATTTTTCCATTGATGGACTTATCATTGAATTTAACATCATAGTTTGCTTTTCCGCTACTGTATGATATATGTTAATGTAAACTTAGATATTCATCTTTCTTGGTGTTAAGTAGCATCAATCTAGTGAATTTACATATCCCTGAATTTTCAGGTGATTTACAAATTCCCTTTGAGCTTTGACTCCTTTTCCACAGTAACAAGCTATCAGATGAATAAAAATGATATCTGATATTTAAAAAAAAAATTACAAATTCCCAAATTATACAAAGGATGGGTGGCAATACGAAAAAGAGTGGTATTTATGGGAAATATTTTAACTATTATGTAGCTACAAAGAAAACATCAAATAATACAAATTCCTTTCATTTAGACGTCATTGTGACGTCACAAGGAGTCTACTTTTTAAAACATAATAAGAACATCTGCAATTTTGAATGTTCTCAGTGCAAATTTTCCTTTAGGTAACATAGAGTGCATGCAAACAACAACTTCAAACTTTCAGAAATCAGGTATTTCATCATTTTACACATTTTCACCAAATATGAAGTTGTTATTCAGATGGGCCCACATTTGTCTAAACATAAAACTGTGTGAAAAACAGCAAAAATCAATGAAATTCTGACGATTTCTTAAAAATATAGCTTTTTAGTTAACTGATTGGCATGAGAATAAACTGATATGGAAAAAAGCTTATCATTCTCGATCAGCCCTATATTTGTTCTGTGTTTCAGGAACCTAAGACATCTGTTTGCTTAGTTTTAGTTTCATGGTAAATCTTGGCCAAAAATGGGTCTTACTGCCACTCATCCTTTACTGTAACATATATATCACAAACTCATGAGTAGGACATATTTTCTGTGTAACACTTTTCATTTTTTCTGTTATAGGTGTAATAAGGAATCCTTCATGGCAGCACATAGTTTTCAAATCTTGTCACAACAGAAACATTGATCTAAAAGGAAAAATATGTCTGGATAATTGGACTGATGGCACATGGAGAACTTTAATTGAAGATTTTCAGAAGAGACTTTGATGCTAGTTCATCTTAGAACAAATCCCTGATATTTTGTAACAGTGGCCTTATTATCAATTTATCTACCACAAGTCTTTCATTACATTCCCTGCAAACAAAGTTTAGGGATTTACTGTAAACCGACTTATTTTCACGGATACTTTATTTCTGGTTTTGTCCCTCCTTGTTAACTTCATGGCAACTAATTTTTTTATCCCCTCGCCCAACGAAGTTGGGGAGGGGATATAGCATCTCGCCCGTCCGTCCGTCCGTCTGTTCGTCCCACCTCAGGTTAAAGTTTGCGTTAAGGTTCATATCTGAGGAATTACATGTGGCACATCAATCATCTTTGGTCAGCAGATGCGTCTTGGAGAGTGATGCTGCTTCAGATGATAATTGGGTCACTCTGACCTACATTTCATGCTTCAATGACTGTGGTTAAAGTTTGCGCTAAGGTTCATATCTGAGAAACTACATGTGGCACATCAATCATCTTTGGTCAGTAGATGCGTCTTGGAGAGTGATGCTGCTTCGGATGATAATTGGGTCACTCTGACCTACATTTCATGCTTCAATGACTCGGGTTAAAGTTTGCGTTAAGGTTCATATCTGAGAATCTACATGTGGCACATCAATCATTTTTGGTCGGTGGATGCGTCTTGGAGAGTGATGCTGATTTAGAAGATAATTGGGTTACTCTGACCTACATTTTATGCTTCAGTGACTCTGGTTAAAGTTTGTGTTAAGGTTCATATCTGAGAAAACTACATGTGGCACATAATCATTTTTGGTCAGTGGATGCGTCTTGGAGAGTGATGCTGATTTAGAAGATAATTGGGT
>MJUU01058311.1:208893-229134 GCA_002080025.1 Modiolus philippinarum | reverse complement strand
GTATTTTATCAAGATCTACATTTAATATATTGGGTCAAAAATTATTGGACCAAGCGTTATGGACATAGGATATGAAAACTGTTTTCCCGGTCCAAAATTGAGGTTTCTTGCTTATATCTCAAAAACCATAAGAGATAGAAAAAAAACTTGGAATTGCGAAAATGTTCAGCTTTATATTACCTACAATATCACATTAAAATCAAAGTTCAAAGTCCTTAGCAACACAATGAAATCCTTAGCAACCATAGATTTTTTTCGTGATAAATGATTTAACCCGTAAACCGAAAGAGATGGCTAATGACATGTTATGGGGAAAATGTTCAGTTTTACAAAATACAACTTCGTTAACGATTTAAATTTTTTTGTTCAATGATTTAACTCATAAACTGTAAGAGATGGCTGATGACATGTAATGAAGAAAATTTTTCTTGTTTCATCAAGCCAAAACACTTATTACGAGACTTTGCTAAAAATTTTCTTCGGGTAGACCTATATTTGTTCTTTGAACAAATGACTTATATTTTTTACCTTGGCATATGATTGACATTTTGAATAAATTAATAAACTGTTGTAAGACCTTTCAATTGAAACAAGAATATATGACCTATTGACTTTGACCTTGGCATATGATTATAATTTCTGAGAGTTTTAATATTTGAATGTATCTTTTACTTTCATATTTGCATGTGTTGTCCTTGTTTGAATACCTTTTGAATTATAGTAGAATATTGGAGGTAATGACCTTGACCTTGGCATATGATAAAATTCAGAAAAAAAAACATTCTTTGCGGCAAGATGCCTTAGATGGATCCAGCATACCTTACCTCTTGACCTTGACCTTCAGCAAAAATGTTCAGTTTATTTAGGACTTCAATAGGCCATATCCGAACTATGGTATTAGGATCTACTAGACTACTTTTCAATACGTCACAGTACAGAAAACGTCACGTCATAGAGCCTAAAACGTCATGAAGTTGGTCACATGGGGCGGACACGTTTGTGACGTAGGGCGGACAAACAACAACTGGTGAATCTGAATACCAAAACTCGGATATGGTCTATTTCCACACATTTCAGACAGGTTCACATCTTATCCAAGATGGGGCCACCGGGGAACTTAGTTAAACATTGGATCCCATGGGAATTGTCGGAAATGCATTCAAAGATCTTCTCCTGTGGAACCGCTTTAAAATTTTGATCTAACTAAATCATAATAATCCTTGGGTTGTCCAATTCAAATTTTGTAATTTTTATGTTGATGATGAATGAAAGGATATGGAGTAAATGCACATGAGAAAAATTCTCTACAAATACATGGTAAAAACTAGAGGTTGTCGAAAACTTCTGCTATCCCCGCACTCCCTTTTTGACACAACCCCCCCCCCCCCAAAAAAAAAAAAAAAAAAAAAAACAGACACAAAAACAGTTGTTATACATCCTGGACATAATTTTGCTTAATATTTTTGCAATCAGACCATTATAATCGTTATTTTCACAAAAGAATTCTAGGATATATGGTTGCTTGGGAAAATTCCAAAAAGTTAGCGGTCTTTGAGACTTTCAGGAAATTTACCAAATTGGAATGAAATAATTTTGAAATCCAATTGATGAAAATGTTTGTCCTAAACTACAAAAACAATTCAACAAGGCTGCTAGGTAGAATTAAAAAAAAATAACTGGTCTTTGAGACTTTCAGGACATTTACCAAGACTGGAATCATATCAAATATTTTTTTTAAATCCAGTTGATGAAATAACTAAATACCGAAGTTACTGTGAATTACTTTCTGCATATGCGCATTTCGACAACTTATCTGTGGGTGTAACCCCCCTTTTTGTACGCCGGATTCCGGGTATATTTAGAGAGTATTCCGTACGCCGAGGTATGGTACGCTGGATTCCAAAAAGAGTATTTCGTACGCGTACGCCGGAAATTTGGTTGCCGATTTTTTTGACATCGTGATTTTGTATGACTGCGATAAACGTATTCCGGATTCCTGTTAAATTTAGCCGGTATTCCGGATTCCAGGGGTAGGGGGGGGGTTACACCCCCTTATCTCTCATCAGTGCAGATAAAATCTTAATGTTAGGAAGACCATAAACTCAAAGATGTTTAAAAACTGATAGAGAACAAATAACCAATATGATCTAAATGTAAAGCCAAAATCAGCTAAGGACAGAGCTTTGCATGAAGGAGATACTCCTTAGTTTTCAACAAAAATACAAAAATTGTTTGCAAAAATAATCGGCTTTCGGGTCAGCATTGAAGTACTGACTACTGGGCTGGTGAATACCCTCGGGGACTAACAGTCCACCAGCAGTGGCATCGACCCAGTGGTAACAAATAACTAAATACCGAAGTTACTGTGAATTTACTTTCTGCATATGAAAATGTTGTCCTAAACTACACAAACAATTTAAGTACGGTTGCTAGATAGAATTCCAAAAAAAAAAAAAAAAAAAAAAAAAAAAGAAAAAGAAAAAGAAAAAAAGAAAAGAAAAAGCAAGTGGTCTTTGAGACTTTCAGAAAATTTACCAAAATTGGAATCAAATATTTTTGAAATCCAATTTATGAAGATGTTTGTCCTAAGCTACACGAACAATTTAAGTATGGTTGTTAGGCAGAATTCCAAAAATAAAAATAAGTGGTCTTTGAGACTTTCAGGAAATTTACCAAATTTGGAATCAAATATTTTTGAAATCCAATTGATGAAAATGTTTGTCATATACTACATAAACAATTTAAGTACGGTTGCTAGGTAGAAAAAAAAAAAAAAAAAAAAAAAAAAAAAACAAATAAAATCAGTGATCTTTTAGACTGTCAAGAAATTTACCAAAATTGGAATCAAAATCAAAATGTTATGAAATCCAGTTGATGAGAATGTTTGTCCTAAACTACAAAACAATTTCAGCAAGGTTGATAGGTAGAATTAAAAAAAGAAACAAAGAAAAAACAAAAAACAAAAAAAAACCCCAAAAAAACAACAAAAAATAAAAAAAAACAAAAAAACAAAAAAACAAAAAAAAACTGGCCTTTGCTACTTTCAGGACATTTACCAAGTTTGGAATCAAATATTTTTGAAATCCAATTGACGTAAATTTTTGTCCTAAACTACACAAACAATTTAAGTACGGTTGTTAGGTAGAATTGCAAAAAATAAGGCGTCTTTTAGACTTTCTGAAAATTAACCGAAACTGGAATCAAACATTTTTAAAATCCAATTGATGAAAATCTTTGTCCTCAACTACACCAACAATTTAAGTATGGTTGCTAAATAGAATTCAAAGAAAAAAAGTGGTCTCTGAGACTTTTAGAAAATTTTCCAAAATTGGAATCAAATATTTTTGAAATCCAATTGATGTAAATGTTTGTCCTAAAATACACAAACAATTTAAGAATGGTTGCTAGGTGGAATTAAAAAAAATAAGTGGTTTTTGAGACTTTCAGGAAATTTACCAAAATTGGAATCAAATATTTTTGAAATCCAATTGATGAAAATGTTTGTCCTATACTACACAAATAATTTAAGTACGGTTGCTATGTAGAATTAAAAAAAAAAAAAAAAAAAAAAAAAAAAAAAAAAAAAAAAAAAAAAGATCAGTGGTCTTTTGTACTTTCAGGAAATTTACCAAAATTGGAATCAACATTTTTGGAGATCCAATTGATGAAAATGTTTGTCCTAAACTTCACAAATATTTTAAGTACGGTTACTAGGGTGAATTCCAAAAAAATAAGTGGTCTTTGGGACTTCCAGTAAATTTACCAAAAATGGAACCATCTTTCAGAATCCTAAGTTTTTAGAATTATGTTTTTTAACAAACACTTGTCAGAATATAAGATTATATGCCAAAATAAAAAAAAAAATATGTGCCTTACAGTTACCAAAGTTGGAACCGGAATCAAACTTCAGAAAGCTTATTGCACATCTGCAGACTATATGCAACAATTCTGCATAAAGATTTAATCCCTTAATCTAAAAATGTAAGCGGAGTTTGTGTCACATGCCACATGTATCAAAATCCACATCTTGCGGTCTCCTGTTTGCATTAACACCAATATCATAATTCGGAAAGCTTATTGCGCATCTGCAGCAAATGTGCAACAATTCTATAACAAAATCAAAACCCTAACTCCAAAAATGTAGGAGTAGTTCGCGTCACAGCGTTTCGGACAGACGGAGGCACGGCAGACGGACGGACGGACAAGTGACAGACGGAGGCGAAAACAATAAACCCGAACTTTCTTCAGAAAGTGCGGCGATAACAAGCAAAGGAATAACGCTTTTGTTGTTCTTCATCTTTAAGTCACCATGAGGCCTTCAACAACGAGTTTTCCTCATAACTCATAGTAAATTCAAGACGGCCCCTAGCACCGGTTTGAGCGGAATTCTTTGTTAAATGTCGACCAACGCTACATCCATGTCTTTTCTGGTCATGGATGCGGGACTGTCAACAAACAATAATTAAACTGGCAGTGATCTCATTCAAGATGGTCACCAGCGGGGAACATAATTTAACACAGGGCCATACCAGAAATGCATGCAAAGACCTTCTCTGGAACCGCATGAATAATTTTGATTAAATTTAAACATAATAGTCCTTGGGTGGTCCCCTTCAAAGGCTTTGATTTTCATTTTGATTCCCCAACCAAGATGGCTGCCAGCGGGGAAAATAGTTTGATATAGATTCCGATTAGAAATCCATTGAACAATTTTGATTACATGTGAACATCGTAGTCTTCAGGTGATCCCCTTTAAAGCTTGTGATTTTTATTTTTATACCCCATCCAAAATGGCTGCCAGCGGGAAACATAGATTGATATAGGATCCTATAGAAATGCATTGAGCTATTTCCTCTGGAACCACTTGAACAATTTCAATCAAATTTTATCATAATAGTCCTTCGGTGGTCTCCTGTAAAGTTTATATTTTTTTTTCATTTTGATAACTCATCTAAGATGGCTGCCAGTATAACAAAGGATCCCCTTCAAAGCTTGAGATCTTTATGCTGATTCCTCATCTAAGATGGCTGCCAGAGGGAACATAGGTTAACAAAGAACGCTATAGGAAATGCTTTCAGAGATATTCTCTTGAACCACTTGTACAATTTTTATCAAATTTGATCATAATACATTTTTGTAGTCCTTGGATGGTCGCCTGTAAAATTTGTGAATTTTATGTTTATACCTCATCCAAGATGGCTGCCAGTGGGGAACATAGTTTAACATAGAACCCTATGGGAAATGCATTTAAAGATCTCCTCTTGAACCGCTTGAACAATTTTGATTACATTTGAACATAGAATTCCTTCCTTTAAAGCTTGTGATTTTTATTTTGGTGCCTATTCCACGATGGCTGCCAGCAGGTAACATAGCTTAACATAGGACCCTATGGGAAATGCCTTCATAGATCATCTTCTCTTGAACCACTTGATCAATTTAAATCAAATTTGATCATAATAGTCCTTGGGAGGTCTCTTTTAACGATTGTTCGCATTGTGACCAAAATGGCCGCACTTATTAGAATTTCTTCTTCTGTGAAACTGTTACATCTGCTGAACTAATTGATAGTATGAATAATCATTTTATGGTCCTTTTATTACAATGAATTAAATCAGTAATCAGGTGAGCGATATAGGCTTATTTGAGCCTCTTCTTTAACTGTTAACCGGAGAAAAAATATCTCTGGTGGCCAATAAGGATAAAAACTTAGGAACAAGTGCTCTTGAACTATGGCAAAGCCATTAACTGTCAATGACATCATTTTGTAACCAATCCTACGAATATTACTTCAAAGATTGTACAAATACCAGTTCCAGAAATTCATACTCAAAAGAATTTTGGTATTGATACGGTTTTAGTTTGCAGCTAAGCTCATGTTATTTTTAGGTCAGTTTTAATCTTGGGTTACCAAGATTAAAACTTTTAGGTCGGTTTTAATCTTGGGTTACCAAGATTACCACTGGGCCGATGCCTCTGCTGGTTGACTGTTAGTCCCCGAGGGTATTCACCAACCCAGTAGTCAGTACTTCGGTGCTAACCCGAACACCGAATTTATTGAAACTTGCAATATCTAATTTTCATAAAGTTTGTTTAAAACTAAGGAGTATCTCCCTCATGCATAGCTCTGTCCTTCGCTGAATTTTGGCTTTTCTATTTAGACCCTTTTGGTTATTTGTTCTCTCTCAGCTTTTACACGTTTTATGGTTAATGGACTTCCAAATGTTTTGGTTTAATCTGCACTGATGAGGCATAAGTTGTCGAAATGCGCATATGCAGAAAATGAATTAACAGTAACTTCGGTATTTTGCTATTTATGTTACTCCTGAAAGTGCGCCTGTCACAAGCATTTCAGAACAAGTGATAATTCACTTTTGAAAACGTAATGTTGAGCCACTGAAGAAACTAAGAACTTTGTACCGGTGGAATTATGTTTGCTTAAGTTACTATAACACTAATATCAAAGTTAGGCGGTTTGCAGGTTTCTGTCTTTCTGTCAACATGACTGTCTATCAAATACATCAGCAAACGAATACCGAAGCAAGAACGAGGAAAGGCCAAGGATATATACTATTTGTAATCATTTCCTCTTACAGTATTAAATCAAGAAGCTTTAAGTTTGCAGGGTGTTTTAATCAAAAGATGATTCATTTTCTTCTTCAGATTTTACAGCAAGTTGAACAATATTCTATTAAAATGTTACACATATATTGTGTGATAAATACCTTTTTCTAGATTTTCCCTTTCCTACCCATTTTTCCTTGGTGTTTGTTTTTCCGATACATTTACAATTTTGAACTAGGCAGACTGAAACTTTGCAGAATCTTTCTATATACACTGAACTATCTTCTTGGATTGCATTGTTTTTACCAGATACTTGTAATTAAAAAAAATTGAATTTATCCATAGGTATTACATTTGAAAGAGATAATTTTTGTATCCAATCCCTCTTATATTCATATATATGGCCATGACCGTACATCTACAATATGCATCCTTGTGAATGTAAAAATGGGTCAGTATGCCAAGCGATTGTTTAGATAACTCATGTAAAGAATAGCTATAGTTTGCATGAGGAAACACGAAATTAAAAGGAGCTGTTTAAATATGCCTATCCAAACTGTCTGCAGGAATTTTATTACTAACAGCCAGATTGATGCAGTTGCCCAGTCTTCTTATTAACCAGTCTTTGTAAACATATGTGGTATTGGTTTATTGACTCTTTGGCAGTTGTTTACCTTCCAACAACTTTTGGATCTTCAAAGAAGACTTATGCATTTCTGCTTTTTTCTAGAAGTTCCTACTTATGATAAAGTGTCTTTCAAGTTATTGAATTGAATATCCAAAATGTTGGTCAAATTAATTTAGTTAAAATTACAAGACCTATGAAATATAAAATTTTTTGGCCGGGACTTTTATGTTTTAAATAGTTTTGTCTGATTCGTTGGTTTGAGAAGCAAGATGCATTGTTTTGTGATGGTGTGTATTTTTGACATATCAGTCAAGGCCTTTGTCATTGAAACATGTTCATATTGTGTCCTCTTTCATTCATAAATGTTGCTTGTTTTATTTTTGCAATTCTTTGCTAATCAAAGGCGATATAAACCTGTTATTACGCCAAGGACCATTTGAAAACAATCCAATCTGAATCATCTTAAGATTTGAATAATCTCTCTCAGTCTTGACAATTTCCTACATAACAAGTATACTACCTACAAATAAATTTCCAAATGAATACCGAAGAATCCAAAAATACACGACAATATAGGGATCATATACAAATTCTCCCCATGAATAAACAAAATAAAGGATATGGAGTAAACGTAATACATTTATACATATATTTTTTTTTACAAACGACTGTAATTTTTGTTACAAACGGGTTTTGCGGGATATCAAAATAAATAGTTTTAAATTTAATTCACTTGTGCTGTTATTTTACATCTACTTGAGCTTTTATTTTTCCTGTATACACCTACCCAGACAGCATGCTTACGCTGGACCAACGTTGGCAATATGTTGTACCGTTTGTCAATGGTTGGCGTTGGCAAGCCGACGTTGGACCAATGTTGGTCCAACTAAAATAATTAGCATTAAACAAACGGTAAAAACACAACGTTGGCCCAAAGCTGGGCCAACTAAAATAAATAACATTAAGCCAACGGTTGAAACACAATGTTGGCCCAATGTTGGCCCGACTAAAATAATTACGTTAAACCAACGTTAAAAGTATAACGTCGGCCAAACGCTGGGCCAACAAACATAACCCAAATAACACCAACGGTTAAAAACACAACATTGGCCCATTGATGGCCCAGCGAAAACAAATAACATTAAGCCAACGGTTAAAATACAACGTAGACCCAACCCTGGACCAACAAATGTAACCAACATAACGCCAACGATTAAAAACACTATGTTGGCCCAACGATGGCTGCACTAAAATAAATAACACAAAACCGACCATTTAGAAAACGCTGTCACAAAATTGGCTCAACGACATTAAAAATGCAACGGTTAAACACTAGATATGCCTATTTCTGACCCAACATCGAAAACTGATATTAAGTCAATATTTAAAAACACAATGTAGGCCAAACAACAATTAAAAATCATTTTACCACAAGGTAGGTCCATAATTTACACCAAACGGATTACACGAAACTCAAAATTAAGTGAAAAAAATGATATCAAGTTAATGGTTGGAAACAGGACATCCGAAATAAATAATTTAATGAAAACAGACAAAAACACAACGTTGGTCAACAATTTAACTACATCAAATAGAACACTTACTGCTTAGTGATGATTTACATCAAATCAACATAGCAAAAGCCGCATGTGCTCAAAACACGGGCCCAAATTTAAGATACATTAAATTAAATCAAAGTAATGATTAGCCAACGTCAAACCAACAGTTGCCCAACACTAACCCTTGAAAACGATTATTTAAAAGTATTACACAAAATAAGTTATTATTTTATCATATGCTTATATGTTTAATATAATTATTTACTTCATAATATCAGTGATCTATTAATTACAGCATTATAAAACATGTATGTGTAAATCATAAGTGTAGAATGTTCGTTTTGATTAACGGGTCATTAGGAGTTTGAATTCAACCTGATATGTAGGTCAGGTCAGAAGAACTAGCCAGAGGAAATGATGTATCATATTTCGAACTTTTCACACATACTCTTTGTTTCTACGGAGGAGAGAAAAAAATATGTAAGTTTGTTTATTATATCTTAAAGTCAAAATATGTCAATATTTTCCTCAGCTCAATGTGAATAAAGAATTCATAAATGCGTTTGAATATAACTTACATTTGTGAATATTTGTTTGTAGTTTGATGTTATTGTGTATTGTGTATTAATTACTATCCTCTCTGGGATTATTTATCTATAAATATTTGAATTTGTATGTGAACAAATTTTTATATTTATCTTTGTAAACTTAAAAAGGCTTAGTTTGTTATTCTAGAAATTGTAATATTTGAGAAAAATACATATTTCTGTGTCTGTTATGATGTCTTATATTTTGAAAATAATTCAATATCTTATATCTTTTTTTTTCAGATTCTGTTGCAGTGTATGTACTTGGAAAATGAAATAAAGATGGTACTTGTATCAACATTGCGTTAACTCAACGTTCTCCATCGCCTTTAGACAACTGTCAGCGCTTGAAATCGGCCAGATCAGTGTCGTCATCATAGCGCCAAGGATATTGTATTGGGCCAACGTAGTGCCAACATGTTGGGCCAACGCTGGCGCAATTTGCACAAAGAATGTTGGCCCAACGTAAGCATCTAACATCGAACCAACGATGGCAGTTTTCGTTGGGTCAACGTTGGCCCTCTTTGCACTTCCAACATTGGACCAACGTAAACATCCAACGTTGGGCCAACAAAGGCAATTTTTGTTGGGCCAACATTGGGCCATCACGTTTGGCCAATGTTGCCCCAACATGTTAGGCCAACGTTGGCCCTCTTTGCACTTAGAACGTTGGGCCAACATTAACATCCTACGTTGGGCCAACGAAGTCAGGTTTGTTGGACCAACGTTGGGCCAACGTACAAATGCTGTCTGGGTATTTACTTTCTAATCGAACAGTACCAAGTTTATGCTTTGCGTCGGGAAATAATTGTGTCTCAGGAAATCATAAACTTGCTATTGTTCTCATAGCAAGTAAATAGATGTAAAATACTTCACAAACACAAGCAAGTGGAAAGATAACATCACAGCTCGTTTTTTTTTTTTTCGAGCATAAATACATATATAACGATTCTTAAAGGAGAAATTACTGGCGCACTATTTGTGTTCCTATATATTGACATTTTTTGCATGGGGCAGAGGCTCGACGGCAGAGAAGTTCCAAAATTTCCGATTCGGCAATTTGCTTCTATATGTTTGTTTGCAAATATCAATTAACTTAGATGTCATGGTTTCTATGACGGATCTTGCCTGTTTACTAAAAATTTCTCCAATAACTGTATGCCTTTTTTGTAATTATTTATTAATACATCTGTTTTAGGTATATTTTCGATATTAACATTATCAGCAAAAAGATCGATTTATAGGCCTCCGAAGCAAAATGTATTTTTTAAATATTTACAGCAACATATATTTCAAACGAAATATGTATATACAATAACAAACGAATAGCGAAGAAAAAGGTAGAAAAGGAAGATCTTAGAACAAGATATTCAAAGCATGGCAATTCAGATAAGTGGTGACAACATGACAAAGATAAAACAAATAAACAACAATAACCTAGAATGCCAAATAAAAAAAAGTTTTTGCTCAAATTGAGGACCTGTACTTCGGAAGGAGAACCATGATCTGTCCCATGTGTGACACTCGCCAGTGATTCAACATAACCTATTTGTATAAGTTCTTGAGAATGAAGATGTTGACGAAAGCGCTGTACGTGGCACAGATAACGTGTTGTGAGATGTAGATGCCATACATCGGAAAGATGGGAATATATATTACTTCCCAGAAGCAAGAATTTCATTATAAGAATATCTTTACTTACAATTTTGATTTTAAACTCTCTGAGCTTTCAAAATAGAGATATAAATCCAGGTATGAACTCGTGATGGTGTTTCTGTCGTCTCTTTTATTTCGAGTTCATTTTGGAATATTTTTTAATTTGAGGATTGTTCGATCAACAATCATTTAGATAGCAGAAACTTTAATTATAGGACTTGGTCAGTTTGTATTGTTCTAAACTAGCTAGTCTTATGAATGAGCTTTCATACGAATTAAAAAAAAAGTGAAATGCATTTTGCCCCAATGGTATCCCTTTTGTCTGTCGGGGAACTTTTCTAAAAAATTCGACAAAAGTATTGTCCTTCGAAAATTTTATATTCAATTTGATAAAGAATCAGTTGGTACCTAGGAATTCCTTGTGTGACAAATTATTAAAGCCCCCTTTACATACACTTTCTTGCGAATCCTTCCTTATTCCTTGAATTTTACAAGATTCGTTAATGACCCTTCACGAATGCATACGAATGTTTAAAATCTACAAGATTCGTAAAACTAACACGAATGCTTGCGATTAAAAACACATTAACGAGTGAATTGCGATTTCTTTATGATGAGTTGCGAGTACAAAAACCACTTCACGATATACTGAGAATGAATGCGATGCACTTACGATAAAAATTTAAGAATCATTACGAATAAATGCGAGCGACGTACGAATGCATATCAGTTAAGCAAGAATAATTGCGACCACAATAAGAATTATTGCGATTTTATACAAGCTTTTACAGATAATTAACGAATTAGGATACCTAAACGAATTGTAATAAATATTTGCGATTCAGTTACGAGTGTGTTACAAACGGCAATGATTTTTCTGTGGGTTTATATTTACTCAATTTAAATTTAGTCTATATAACCTCATTCAGTCTTAAGATGCGCATTTTAGAAAACGAGATATGACCTCCTATGAAAAATCTTGATTTTGTACACGTAATTCTTCGATTTTTTTCTCCCACAGGCACAGAGGAAAAAAGAGAGGAAATTGACATCATCATAACCTTTCCGTTATACTTTGAGAAGGTAGACACGACTAAGATAATTATCCATAAAATACTTACACTATATTTGGATGGCACTCACAAAGTCGTAAAGTAACCGCATATATTCTTAAAATGATCGAAAGAATGCGTTTTTATCCGTAAATCAATAGCAAAACGACCATATTAACTTATTCGCAATTATACGTAAGTAAATCTTAAAACATTTGAGAAACCAAATTTTCCACGATATATTGCGAATGTTTAACGATTTGTTACGATCATTTAACCATGACTTTCGAATTGTTAAGATTGCGAGCTCTTTACGGATGAAATAATCGGTAGAGATTCATTGACATTCATTAAAAATTTCTAACATGTCAAAAATGTTTCACGAATCGACACGAATATCTGCGAATGTCTACGAGTTAGTTTTATGAACGAACGTCGGCGAGTAAAATACGAATGCTTACAAACGACTAAGATTTAATTTACAGTAATATGCGAGTGTTTTATGATAGGTTACGAGTATGAACGATCGATTAACGATTTCCTAAAAATTGATGCGATTCATTGAGAAAAAATGCTTGCGATACGATATAGCTTTAAAAGAAATCTTGCGAATACGACACGATTTTTGCGATCCTACCGTAGCTTTTACGGATAAATAACGAGTTATTTACGATAACATTGCGCGTTTTCACAATATTTGACATTTAGTTACGGGTGTTTACAAACGGCTCAAATTCTTCTTTGGGGGAAATGTTTAATCATTTAAATGTACAGCTTTATGGTTCTTGTATAATTCCTTGATCCGTAAATCAATCGCAAAACGACCGTGAACTACTCTCAATAAATCGTAAATGAATCGTAAAACAATCTTATAAAAAAAAAAAACCAAACTGTTCATGATTACGATGACATACGAACTGTTAAGATTGATTTGGTTTTCGACTTCTCTACGAATAGAATAATCAGTAAAGATCATGGATATTCGTGTTCAAATTTTTGACACATCAAATCATTTTCATCGCCGTACAAACACCGACGCGAATGTTTACTAGTTATTTAAGAATGTTGGCGAGTTAAAAACGGAGGCTTTCGAACGACTACGAGCTAATCAATTTAGAAAAAATCATTTAAGCTTTTAAACAACGATTGAAAATTTTCAATCTTTGGCTTAAATAACAGACAATGCTTTAAGAAATGTTTTGAGGTAACTCACATTTGCACCTAGTATTACAATGCTTTAAGTTTGACCTTATACCAATATTTCTGACAACAGCTATTTTTTCAAATTAGGAGACCAAAAGTTCAATTTAAATGCATCAAGAGTTTTTGTGAATAAATTAATGATGAATGGGGGCGTGTGAAATGCAGGTCTTATCCAAGCGTTATTTTTGATTGTCTATTTTATATTAATTAGAATTATGTAGCTGTTGAATATGAATTGAAAAGACCTAATCGTCTGTCATTCTGAAAAAAAAAACGTTTTAGTTGTTGGCAAAATTATTGTTATAGGATCGCTCTTGAAACATTGTAAAATGTTTCAAAACACAAAAGATTTAGTTGCGCAGGCTGTTATGATGACTGCGTATCCATGTTCGTTTTAAAAACTTTCCTAAAACTCCTTTGTTTTTTTGTAGTGGGTTCCATAAGACTTCTCAAGCCTTAAGATCTACTCGTAAACAGCACTTTGGACATCAAATTGTAATTTTAGATTTTCTTAAAGTTTGCAGATTAAAATGTCAAAAGTGTAATCATTCTAAAGATCTATTATATTTCTTTCTATATGTATATATCTCGCGTTTACTAAATACAACCTGTTACTTCCAGGAAAAAGCATAAATTATGTATATTATACTTAAAAATTATTCAAATATTTATGGTAATATATATCGAAGAAAGCTTTTAAAAATACAGATAATTGTTCTGTTGTCTTTACAAATGACCAGTAAAATACTAAAATCTCTCGGACTTCCAGAGATTTTGTTTAGATATTAAGTTAATACATTGAAAGACAAGAAATATTTCAATTAAAAAATCATTAAGAGCGATGGGATCCGGGACATCTACACCAACTCAGAATAAGAGATTTATAGTGTTAATAGACCTTGATGATGTGTTAAGTGATTTTGAAGCATACTTCCTTACTTTATATAGAGAAAAACATCCGAATGAGCCATATTTGCCTTGTGACCAAAGATCACAGTATGACTTTGTTGAAGATTATCAAAAACTTCCAGGAGCAAGAAAAAACATGAAAGTAAGTGCTAATTATTTGGTGTTTATATAATTCAACGAAATCAATTTTACTTAATGATGGGTATAATGAAGCACTCTTGTATAGTCTTTGTGGGTTTTCATGTAAGAAATATGAAAAAGAAAGGAAATGGAGTACGAGATGTAAGAGGTATCTTAGAATGGTACATGTACCATAAAAATTAGGAGTCTACATTGTTTAGTAAGCAAATAGTGTACGACGGACTGGTATTGTAGTTGTTACAACCCTAAATGTATATACATTGAGCAATGTACTTCAAATTATGCCAAAATTCGCCCAATGTACGATGGCCAAGAAATAAGTTTTTCCCATTTATTCAAAAATAAATTCGGTTATCCCAATTTTATATGTAAATCGAAAGCAAGTATATAAGCTAAAATTTACAAAATTAAAAAAAATTCTATCTGATGTTACTAAAAAATGAAATTTTGTTACAATTCGCTAATTTTCTCCAATTTCTCCTTATCATTTCAACCAAAATAAACTGATTTTTGCATGACAGATTTCATGCTTATATGGGCGGTGTCTCCTAACTTTTTATATTTATATGCTCTGTGTAAGTCACACAAATATCACAAGATTCTATCTGACATTTATAGATGACCGTACCACCTTAAATTATGCATGTTCTTAACAAATGTGCATGCTTTCTGTGTATTTAGATATCATTGTAGACTTCATCGGATGGAAAAATTCTTTTTATTTTTACTATTACACATTTCAGGAGATGGTAGAAAGCATTTACAGGAACAAAGGATTTACCAGAGATATTCCGGTTATTCCCGGTGCAGTCAAAGCCCTAAAGGAAATGGCCAAGATGAAAGGGTACCAAAACTTAAAAAACTACAATAATTTTGAACTTTCAGTTAAAGATAAACAAAAACACTCCCTCAGAAATAAAACATTATATTTCAAGAGTCATTATCATTTCTTTGGAAATGATGTAAAACATGTAACTGATTCTGTTTTTCTGGCAGCTGAGCGTTTCTTTGACTTCTGATGTTGTAAAGAACATGTATGGTTAAAATCTTGAATTATTGTTTTTTTTTATCTCAGAGGGCTAAAAACTGACTAAGGTATGATTATTGAGTTTTTGATTTAAATTGTAAATACAAAGGACTAGAGGCTCAGCGGTTCATTCTTTATCTTTCACCTGACAAGACATCTATGGAATATTTGTATGTGAGATTATTTTTCATTTTCTTTAGTGTCTCATTCTGTTTTGCTTTAATATGCAGTTGAGGTTTCGAAGAACATTATAAAAACAATACCATTGGGTCCGATTTTCGACTTTTATAATTGCCAACTTGTAATTGGATCTGAATAAAGTGGAAACGATTACAAAAAAACTTTTTTCCCCAGAATGATTTATTCGATTTACATAGACTAAGAGAGAATTACCCAAATATATTTTTCGATTTAGGAATTATTGTGTCGCCTGCGATCACGCAGTGGCGACATATAGGGATCACTATCCGTCGTCTTACGTCGGTGTCGCCGTCGTCCGCGTCAGCGTAACAAAAATTTCTTTCACACTTTTTCTCAGGAACCATGTTTCGGAGCCATTTGCAAATTGGCATGGAGTTTCAGTATGTTGTGTGTTGACCTATACAGTAATATAGTTTGAGATATCTTGTATGCCCACTTCCTGTTTGACCGGACCTAGAAGATTTTTTTGCGTCTTGAAAATTTCTGCCACGTTTTTCTCAGGAACCACTAATCCTTCCGCAAATCAATATGGAGTATCAGTATGGGAACATTTTGTAATAGAGTTTGGGATCTCTCGAATGCTCACTTCCTGTTTGACGGATCTTGAAAGATTTTTTGCTGATCAGGGTCACAGAAAATTTCTGTCACATTTTTCTTAGGAACCACATATCCCAGCCTTCTGAAATTTATCATGGAGTATCAGTATGGAGATCTACACCGTGTAAAAGAGTTATTGATCTCTTGCATGCCCACTTCCTGTTTGATGAAACATAGAATATTTTTTGCCGATCTGCGTCACAAAAACTTTCTGTCACATTTTTCTCAGAAACCACGTATCTCAGCCCTTTGTAATTACGCATGGAATATTAGTATGACAACCTATACTGTGTAACAGAGTTTTTGATCACTTGCATTCCCACTTCCTGTTTGACGAACTTATGATATTTTTCAAAGTCTTGAACATTTTTGTCACGCTTTTCTCAGGAACCCCAGATCCCTGCCCTCTGCAATTTGGCAAGGAGTATTACTACGGGGTTCTACACTGTATAATAGGGTCTGAGATCTCTTGTATGCCCACTTCATGTTGTGACGGAACTTAGGATATTTATTGCATTATTACACAGGCGACACATTTCTTCCATGAAAGACTTACTACTAAGTGTTACATATATGTTTTGCTTAGGTAGCAATATTTTTTGCCAATCTTAATGAATGAGTAATCTTTTTCAAATAAACATTTAGAGAATACGGGGTAAATGCTCATTAGACCAAACCTCTACAAATACTAAGCAAAGGGCTAGCAAACCTTCCATAAGTAGTTGAATTATATTTGTTTTACTTCTTTTTATGAAATTTACAGAGATAATGTTCAAAGGTGTTTCCTAGAGGGTACAATACTTAAACTATTTTTCACATTGGCAGTCATGTTGTTATCGGATCAGTACGAAATGAACAATTATTTATACAAAAAGGCCTTCCATACATAAAATTCTTGTAAAATTTGGATACCTTTGCAGTATTCATTTTAGATGAAACCATGAAAATATGAGAAGTAATAAGTTTGTAAACGACCTTCCATACATGAACTCTGTACCTTTTGGTTGCCTCATTTTTGCTTCGATTGAGTCAGAGCAGCTGAAAACATGTATAGTTAACAGATATAAAAAATTGCCAAATGAGAAAATAATAAAATAGATCCTTTGGTACAAGACGAAAGGATAGTTTCACTTGGTACTTAAAAGGATATGGTGTACTTGTAAATGAGATAATATCTCATGTGTACACTTTGTTCAATTACTTTTATCTAAATTTATGTAAATTCTAAAACCGAAGGATTAACTCCCTCCATCGTAGTTTTGCCCTTATCTATATTTGATATTACTGATTATTCGGATTTCGTTTGGTTTTTATCCATTTTAACATTTTTTTGAAATTATGGATTTCCTTTGTTTGGGTTCTAGTGCTGCTGATGAGGAATTAATTTCCGAAATGGCCATACAGCTCATTAAAATTATTGCAGTTGGAGTTAACATATGTGTTATGGTCTCATGTTCATTTACTCCATATCCTTTCGTAAAATGCCCAGTGGAAGCACAAGCTCCAATACATTTACGAATATTCAAAAGATTTTAAACAGTGTGTAAGCTGGCTGAAAACAATTGTTGAAGTCAGATTAAAAGGCCTTAAACAATCTCACAAGAAAGGATGTGACAAGGATTTATATATATATATAAATTTCTTTATAATTCATATGCATGGAATAAATAGGCTGTGACATATATTTTTCGATAACAACAACCAAAAACTGCAAACCGTCTCCAACATGATTATCATTTTGATAGGCAATATGCATAAAAAACCAGACCTAAGAGAATCTTGCCAGCCAACAAAAGCTAACGAAATCATAATTTTTATGTAGACCATTTATTTTTAGGGTTGACATTTTTATAGTGACGGCTCCATTGTATCGGTTAAATGATTACAAGAATAGTGTCCCAGAAAAAGTAAGTAAAGCAAAATAATAATAATAATAATAATAATAATAGGTAAACAAAAAAATTTAATGAAATAGAATAATAATAAAAAAACAAAAAAAGATTTACATTGTGATGTCGACAATCTTTCGTTAATGCAGACAAGCAACTAACAGTAATCTTGTAGCAACTCAGTCAACTAACGCTACAATACTGTGTAACATGTTTTGACTTTCTATAAAAATCATTGATATTTGTGATAAACCAGGGGCCGTGTCATCGAAATTATCCTAAAATTTGTCTTAAGACATATCTTAGGGTGCACATCGAAGCTGTCCTAAGACGATCTTAGTAAAGATGTCCTAACTTTGGTCTTAAGTGCTGTTTGGAATTGATTAAATTGTAAAACAATTTTTAGTGGCATTCTAATGGTGTGAACGGACAGATATCATTTCAAAAATTTTTCAGAAAAATAATGACATCTTTTGTGAACATTAGATAATTAATTGTAATTAGTTTTAACAAAATGTACCTACATTTTAATGATATATAAAAATGAAAATTATGAAAATATACGTTTTTTAAGACTTATTGTAAAAATTTGGTTAAACGTGAACACGTTGACAAAAAAATTTTGGATTCTTTCTTTAATGCTATTATGAAAATTGTCGATATCCGAATTAAACAGTTTGAACAACATTTCCGCCATGACAACAAAAATAAATCAACCGTTTCTCGCATCCAAATGAAACTTAAAGAATTTGGAAAGGAATTTGTTTTTGTTCCAGCTGATAAGGCTGCTAATAACATCATCACAGTTTGTCGTAAACATTATATAGAAGTACTCCAAAAAGAAATTACCGGTTCATATACTTTTCCATTAACCCAATTAACGGAAAGTGAAATTACAAACATACATTTTCTAACAGCCACATCTTTACAGGCTAAACCTGATAGTAAAACAGTTCCAACTATGTACCGGGTTCCTAAACTCCAAGTTTTGATTTCTCTACCCTCTATACTACCTTACCACATAATCTTATAAAGTAAAAATTCAGACGCCTTATTCAATGGGCATTCAAAAAATCCGATTTTGAATTTATATGTTCTAATTCCTTTAAAACACATTTTAGTAATACAAAACAAAAGAATTGAACTAATTGGACTTGTTTTGATATGATTTCAGCACTTGAATTTTTACTTGACAATATATTCATTCGTTTCGGTGACTGTATTTATCGCCAGGTCATAGGAATTCCTATGGGTACCAATTGTGCACCACTTATAGCGGACCTCTTTTTGTACTGCTACAAATCTCAGTTATGACCAACATCAGCAAAGACCCATCTAAACAGCATTTAATTGAAAAGTTTAACAACACTTTCCGATATTTGGATGACATTTTAACTATAAATAATTACGACTTCAATACGTATTATAAGGACATCTACCCTAAAGAACTTACTTTGAATAAAGCCAATTCTGATAATCATCATTGTCCGTTCTTAGACATCAATTTTGATGTAACGAATGGTAAATTAGATACTAAAATTTACGATAAAAGGGACGATTTTTCTTTTCCCATACTTAATTATCCATTTCTGGATGGCGATGTTCCATTAGCGCCAACATATGGTGTTTACATATCTCAACTTGTTCGATTTGCTCGAGTATGTAATAACGTTTGCGATTTTAATGAACGGAATCTTTTCATAACTGAAAAACTATTACATCAGGGTTTTCGTTATCACAAACTAGTTAAAACCTTTACTAAATTTCATCACCGATATAAAGACTTAACGCAACCTGTAAATATCTAATCAAGGCTGGTATTTCACATCCCTTATTTTACGGTAATGTTTTACATAAGAGTAAAAAACACTTAAACTCGCCTAACAAACTTATAAAACCTTTAAATCGTCTAATTCATAATGGTTATAATTACGGTATTGTCGTCAAGTCATTACTTATGGCCTTCTTTGGTATTAACATTGGTTTTTTGATAGAGTCTTTGCATTTTAACTAATAGAAAAAAGAAGGGAAACGGGGAATATGTCAAAGAGACAACGAGACGAAGGAGAGTAATAACAACTCAAAGCCACCATAAGATCTTCAATGAACGGTGAGAAAACCCCACACCCAACGGTAGGTCGGAGTCGGCATTCTAAAATATGTATTGCATGGACACGGGTTATGTATTCCGGTATATGCATGAAATCATTATGCTAAACTCCTCACAGGAA
>MJUU01058311.1:196277-208878 GCA_002080025.1 Modiolus philippinarum | reverse complement strand
TTCAAAGGTGTTTCCTAGAGGGTACAATACTTAAACTATTTTTCACATTGGCAGTCATGTTGTTATCGGATCAGTACGAAATGAACAATTATTTATACAAAAAAGGCCTTCCATACATAAAATTCTTGTAAAATTTGGATACCTTTGCAGTATTCATTTTAGATGAAACCATGAAAATATGAAAAGTAATAAGTTTGTAAACGACCTTCCATACATGAACTCTGTACCTTTTGGTTGTCTCATTTTTGCTTCGGTTGAGTCAGAGCAGCTGAAAACATGTATAGTTAACGGATATAAAAAATTGCCAAATGAGAAAATAATAAAAAAGATCCTTTGGTACAAGACGAAAGGATAGTTTCACTTGGTACTAAAAAGGATATGGTGTACTTGTACATGAGATAATATCTCATGTGTACACTTTGTTCAATTACTTTTATCTAAATTTATGTAAATTCTAAAACCGAAGGATTAACTCCCTCCATCGTAGTTTTGTCCTTATCTATATTTGATATTACTGATTATTCGGATTTCGTTTGGTTTTTATCCATTTTAACATTTTTTTTGAAATTATGGATTTCCTTTGTTTGGGTTCTAGTGCTGCTGATGAGGAATTAATTTCCGAAATGGCCATACAGCTCATTAAAATTATTGCAGTTGAAGTTAACATATGTGTTATGGTCTCATGTTCATTTACTCCATATCCTTTCGTAAAATGCCTAGTGGAAGCACAAGCTCCAATACATTTACGAATATTCAAAAGATTTTAAACAGTGAGTAAACTGGCTGAAAACAATTGTTGAAGTCAGAGTAAAAGGCCTTAAACAATCTCGCAAGAAAGGATGTGACAAGGATTTATATATATAAGAATTTCTTTATAATTTATATGCATGGAATAAATAGGCTGTGACATATATTTTTCGATAACAACTACCAAAAACTGCAAACCGTCTCCAACATGATTATCATTTTGATAGGCAATATGCATAAAAAACCTGAGCTAAGAGAATCTTGCCAGCCAACAAAAGCTAACGAAATCATAATTTTTATGTAGACCATTTATTTTTAGGGTTGACATTTTTATAGTGACGGCTCCATTGTATCGGTTAAATGATTACAAGAATAGTGTCCCAGAAAAAGTAAGTAAAGCAAAATAATAATAATAATAATAATAATAGGTAAACAAAAAAAATTTAATGAAATAAAATAATAATAAACAAACAAAAAAAGATTTACATTGTGATGTCGACAATCTTTCGTTAATGCAGACAAGCAACTAACAGTGATCTTGAAGCAACGCAGTCAACTAACGCTACAATACTATGTAACATGTTTTGACTTTCTATAAGAATCATTGATATTTGTGATAAACCAGGGGCCGTGTCATCGAAAGTATCCTAAAATTTGTCTTAAGACATATCTTAGGGTGCACATCGAAGCTGTCCTAAGACCATCTTAGTAAAGATGTCCTAACTTTCGTCTTAAGTGCTGTTAGGCATTGATTAAATTGTAAAACAATTTTTAGTGGCATTCTAATGGTGTGAACGGACAGCTATCATTTCAAAAATGTTTCAGAAAAATAATGACATCTTTTGTGAACATTAGATAATTAATTGTAATTAGTTTTAACAAAATGTACCTACATTTTAATGATATATAAAAATGAAAATTATAAAATATACGTTTTTTAAGACTTATTGTAAAAATTTGGTTAAACGTGAACACGTTGACAAAAAATCTTTGGATTCTTTCTTTAATGCTATTATGAAAATTGTCGATATCCGAATTAAACAATTTGAACAACATTTCCGCCATGACAACAAAAATAAACCAACCGTTTCTCGCATCCAAATGAAACTTAAAGAATTTGGAAAGGAATTTGTTTTTGTTCCAGCTGATAAGGCTGCTAATAACATCATCACAGTTTGTCGTAAACATTATATAGAAGTACTCCAAAAAGAAATTACCAGTTCATATACTTTTCCATTAACCCAATTAACGGAAAGTGAAATTACAAACATACATTTTCTAACAGCCACATCTTTACAGGCTAAACCTGATAGTAAAACAGTTCCAACTATGTACTGGGTTCCTAAACTCCACAAAACGCCATATAAATCTAGATTCATATTGTCATCTAGTCACTGTTCTACAACTAAAATTTCTATTATACTCACTTATACTTTAACTGCTATTAAAAACCTGGTTATAAATTTCTGTAAAAAGGTATATGAAAACAGTGGTGTCATTTATTTTTGGAGTGTAAAAAATTCATTGGAAGTTCTCGATAAATAGAATGATTATAATGCCCCTTTTAAATCCCTTGAAAGTTTTGATTTCTCTACCCTCTATACTACCTTACCACATAATCTTATAAAGTAAAAATTCAGACGCCTTATTCAATGGGCATTCAAAAAATCCGATTGTGAATTTATATGTTCTAATTCCTTTAAAACACATTTTAGTAATACAAAACAAAAGAATCCAACTAATTGGACTTGTTTTGATATGATTTCAGCACTTGAATTTTTACTTGACAATATATTCATTCGTTTCGGTGACTGTATTTATCGCCAGGTCATAGGAATTCCTATGGGTACCAATTGTGCACCACTTATAGCGGACCTCTTTTTGTACTGCTACAAATCTCAGTTTATGACCAACATCAGCAAAGACCCATCTAAACAGCATTTAATTGAAAAGTTTAACAACACTTTCCGATATTTGGATGGCATTTTAACTATAAATAATTACGACTTCAATACGTATTATAAGGACATCTACCCTAAAGAACTTACTTTGAATAAAGCCAATTCTGATAATCATCATTGTCCGTTCTTAGACATCAATTTTGATATAACGAATGGTAAATTAGATACTAAACTTTACGATAAAAGGGACGATTTTTTTTTCCCATAGTTAATTATCCATTTCTGGATGGCGATGTTCCATTAGCGCCATCATATGGTGTTTACATATATCTCAACTTGTTCGATTTGCTCGAGCATGTAATAACGTTTGCGATTTTAATGAACGGAATCTTTTCATAACTGAAAAACTGATTACATCAGGGTTTTCGTTATCACAAACTAGTTAAAACCTTTACTAAATTTCATCACCGATATAAAGACTTAATGCAACCTGTGAACATCTAATCAAGGCTGGAATTTCACATCCCTTTTTTTACGGTAATGTTTTACATAAGAGTAAAAAACACTTAAACTCGCCTAACAAACTTATAAAACCTTTAAATCGTCTAATTCATAATGGTTATAATTACGGTATTGTCGTCAAGTCATTACTTATGGCCTTCTTTGGTATTAACATTGATTTTTTTATCTTTGCATTTTAACTAATAGATTTTCAATGAACGGTGAGAAAACCCCACACCCAACGGCAGGTCGGAGTCGGCATTCTCAAATCTGTATTGCATGGACACGGGTTATGTATTCCGGTATATGCATGAAATCATTATGCTAAACTTCTCACAGGAATGGATCTTGGTGGAAGCTGTATACTGAGGATACATAACTTACTTTGACAGTTGGTAATGGGTCTGGAGCTGGCATGTCAGTTAACTGCTAGTAGTCTCTTGTGATTTCATGTTTATGTCCGTATATTTAGTTCTTTCAGTTTCATTTTTCACAATTGACTCAGTCCTGTTGCCAACTGAATTTTACTGTTGTTACGATTGTTTTTTGATTTATCACATTGGCTATAGGGGGAAGGTTTTGCCCAATAAAACTAGTTTAACCCCGCCGCAGCAGGTTTGCGACTGTCATAAGTCAGGAAATTTATTAAGCCTTTGTGTGTCTTGTCTTTTTTCTAGTTCGTTTACTTTATGTCTACAGGAGTCTAGGATGATGTTTATTTCGCTGACCTTGATTACTCTTTATTCAGGGGCCGACTCAGACCTGCCATTGGGTGTGGGGTTTTCTCGCCGTTCTTTGAAGATCTTGTGGTAGCTTTGAGTTGTTATTACTCCCCTTTGGGTCGTTGTCTCTTTGACACATTCCCCGTTTCCCTTCTTTTTTCTGTGTTTTTGTTTTTGATTTTGAACACTTCAATCTAATAGTTTTTATTGAAATTGATATTCTTATGAAGAGAAATCAACAGGTGAGATGATTTTAAACTGTCAATAATAATCAATGACGAAAGAAAAAACTCGTGCGCTATTTTTACGTGATTGAACAAATGTATATGGTGAATAAAAAACATTGAACTTATCACATTTGTACCGTACAATGCAAAAATAGGTATGTTTCATTGGTTAGAACCTATTAAGTAATATTTTCATGGAGAAGAACAAATAATTTTTTGTCAATTCTATCATTAAAGACAGACTTAAGACACTTCCATGGCAGTTCTAAAGATGAACCCACTTAGGACTAAGTTTTGTCATAAGATGGTCTTAGGATAATGTCTTAGTCCTAAGACACCTTCGATGACATGGGCCCTGATCAAGTTTAACAACATAAAAAACATTAAAATATGAATTTTAAAAACCTACTATCACGAGAAACAAACAACACAACTACGGTCATACTGAAACTGCAAAAGTCTAACATTTTCTTAATCTGCACTTTCCCAATTTTAGGTAGGGTTAAATAAAACACCCTTACATACTAGACGAAACTTTACAAACCTTTATTTTTCATTCAAGTATACTTCTGAAAATATTATTTATTATTGCTTGAATAAATGTAATATCTACTTCTGTGTATATTTTTGAGAGAAATTATATTTTCAGTATGAATGGATAGAAAACCACTTTGGACAGGGCTGGATAGATAAAGTTATAATCACATGGGACAAAACTGTCATAGAGGGAGATATTCTGATTGATGACAGAGTTCATATTACTGGTAAAATAATAGTTGTTAGATTTCTTCTTGATTGCTTTGTATTATTTTTAATTATGATATTTCAACTTATATTTAAGCTGTTTTGCACATAAATTTTAAGGCACTTAGACGCTTTATTATATATTATTTTCATGCAAAAGAGGTACAAAGGGTTGGACTAGGATACGACCTCACATAAGTTAGTAATCTATTTAAAGGAGGTCTGTTACTAGCTATAGTCTTTCATTACGAGTATGGAACTTACCTTTTATTAACTTAGATATTTTATAATACAAATTTCAATATAAATTTAAAACTGGAATCTCTTTGTTTAATGGAACAAGTAATGGATATTTGTGAAACACATCAAACTCTATTTTTATGCTATTAGTAAAATCTAACGTTTTTTCTGTTATATTTATGTTTTAGAAAAAGATCTTCCTTTTCCACATACGCTATAGGAAGAGGGGTCATAACAAAATTACCGAACAAAATTGTCAAGAGCCGAAATTTAAAGGGCAAAAAAGACAACGCAGCTGCAATATAATCGGAAAATTGTCAACCGCAATGGTCCCGCTTTAGAGGGTGGTATAAAGTGATCATGGTGTCTGTTCGTCCGTCTGTCCGTCCGTTCGTTATTCCGTCCGCCACAGGGGTACACACTTTGTGGTGACTATCCTCCTAGACTACTTGGTGAAATTTAATGAAACTTTCACAAAATGTTCATTACACATTGCCATTTTGCACCATCTACAGTAGTCCCCCTCTTGAGAGACCACCCAATTTGCAACATAAAATTGGCCTTACAAAAGGGGTGGTCTCTCAAAAGGAATAGGTCCGAAAATATAAATGGCCGAAAATAAGTAGTTTGTATAACAAATTTGCTATTCTATTTCACTTGATGTATTTGTGAAAGCATTCAAAATGTCCTCTTATTTGTTACATTTACATTTGACACATTAATATTTAATATACATGTATATAAGCAAATGTGCATTCATTAAAATAAATGCATTAACCAGAAACCTATTATATATAAAATACTAAGAATGACCTGTGTATGTGTCTTAAGTTTCAGTCTCAACAGTTTGTCTTTATCAAATGATTAAGTCAGAGTTAATTAGTTCCCCCTTAAAAATAACATTTATAATAATTACAGGTAATTATGTGTCAAATCATTAGCTTTCTCCTTATACATGTAGGGCTTGTCACCTGCTAACCTGCCAATTAAGTCAATTTAATTATTCCATTAACTTATTACAAATGGCATTTAGTTTTCATCAGTGTTAAAAAAAACAAAACATGGTCTTTATTGAGGGGTAATATGGATATTTTTGACAGAGAAAGGGTGGCCTCTGGTTGGGTTTTAGGGGTGGCCTTTCAAAAGGGGTCAATTTGTTCACAAAAGAGTTAATGCAAAAGAAATGTGGCCTTATAAAAGGGGTGGTCTCTCAATGAGTGGTCTTTCAAGAGGGGGACTACTGTATTTAAAATTTTGATTTGATCTTTTTGGGTGTTAGCGGAGCTGCACATTTTGTGAGCTTTGCTTACAGTTTTTCTATTTTTTTTCAGGTGACATTGAATGTCCATCATGGGAGCATATAGTGTTTACAAGTTGTCCTAATAAGAAAATGAATATCCATGGAAAAACGCGGCTCAACAACTGGACAGATGGAAAGTGGAGGGATATTATTCAAGATCGTAGATATAGACGTAGGACATCTCAGAAGTGATCTTTTAAATGCAATCACAAACAGTCATTTAGCAGAAAATAAGTAAAAGCACCAGAAAAGAAATACACAAGTCACTATCAAATGTTACATACGAATGGGGTATGATTATCGCATTCTTGTTTGTATGGAAACAGCAGACACCACTTCTCAGTTTAGTGCATTTAAACTAAATGATTTCCTTACGACTTTCATTAAGATTTTTAGTTATTCAAGATGTATCTAAACCACAATTGTCATCCTGTAACATCTTTGTATACACCAATGATTTAAATAAAGTGTTTATGTGTTTTATGTTTGTATTTGAATTAATTGTAACTCGAAACTTGATACTGTTTAATTGTGCATGTATTTGAAATATGCAAAATGTAATTGCTATGTAAATTTCTTAATATGTTTTATGGTAAAGGTAAAAGTTAATAAGGATAATAAAAAGAATTACAGAACAGAATTATCGGGAGCCAAAATCCAAAGGACAAAATGCCAAAGTGGCTGCAGAACCACTGGTAAAATTGTAAACCGCAATGGTCCTGATTTAGCTAAAATTGTTTAAACTCCGTTCATTTTCTCAAATACATTCTCTCATAACATTTGTTTTTCCAATCTCTTTAACACGCTTCCTCATAATAACTATAATCACGAATTAGAGGTTTCATTCAAAAGGCCTTTGCGGATTAAAAAAAAAATATGTTGAATTAGGTTATAAATCCACATTTTTTCAAGGAATACTTTTTAAGGAAAAGTATGATACGATGAAAAACAGTTGTAACGTATGCTTGATTTTTTTAATTGACAATTCATTTGTCAGATTTGGAGGTGCTATAACAGAGAGTTGGTAAACCAATGGGTATGACTTGTGCTCGTCTACTCGCAGATTTGTACTCCTTCGAGAATAATTTTTCTGAAGAGGCTCGTAAAAGTTCATAAAATAAAAGATGCTAGATACTTCAGTCTCACTTCTAGATACATTGATGATGTTCTTTCCATTAATTACGCATTTTTTGCTAAATGGATCACAATATATCCTCGAGAATTAGAGAATGGAAACAACAAAAACCGCTAAGTCTACGTCTTTTTTTTAGACTTACATCTCAAATTTGACCACTACCGCAATGGACGGGGAGTTTTGGAAGGTCATATCTGGTTACATCCATCATTTGTTTTGAGAGGATGTACCAAGCCAGTACCATTGCGGTTGACAATTTTCCCGTTAGTTTTGCACATGCTGTCTTTTGCTGTTTGGATGTCGGCTTTGGTAATTTTGTTATACCTCCAATTCATACAGGCAGTGATAAGAAGCGGAGGGCTCAAACGGTTTTATAATGCATGAAACCGGACTTTCGAGATAGGAACTCTCGTGTAATAGAAGGCGAAAACGATCTCCTCAAATACCAGTGAGAAGTATAATCGAAATATATGCCGTCTAAAAACAAACTTTTTATTAAATTGAAGTGTACTATCATTTGTCCTGCATAACAATTATTTAACTAAATTTTAATTGACGAAAAACAATTAATCAGAAGCGATACAAATCGATTAAAGATAAATCATCCTTGGCTCAACAGTTTTCATTAATTAGTGATTCCATCCCAAGGTATTGATGTATTGATTTTTTTCGCATAATACACAAAAATGTTGTCGGAATGAACACGACTCAAAATTCCCGTATTCGGTTGTGACCCGTAGTAGCTCAACATCAATTGCTATTGAAAGCTCAAAGACAGTGGACTTTTTTATTTTTGAAATTTCTTCCTCGCTTGTTGTTGTGCTATTCTTTTGTCAATGACAAAGTCGGCCCAGTGACCAAGTGGGTACGACTATTTATTATGCCTTGACGTACTGCTTTGTTATTCAGTGTGCTTTTCTTGTATGAATTACGTTGTAGCATTATAGAATTGTGACCAATTGTAAATATCCTATGATAATTATTTTATGAAAATTACAACTAAATTTTACTGTTTATTCATCACATTGGCTATAGGGGGAAGGTTTGGGCCCAATCCCGCCGCAGCAGGTTTGCGCCTGTCCTAAGTCTTGTCTGTTTTCTAGTTAGTTTACTTTATGTCTATAGGAGTCTAGAATGATGTTTATTTCACTGAACTTGATTACTCTTTATTCTTTATTTAGGGACCGACTCCGACCTGCTGTTGGGTGTGGGGTTTCCTCACCGTTCATTGAAGATCTTATGGTGGCTTTGAGTTGTTATTACTCCCCTTTGGGTCGTTGTCTCTTTGACACATTCCTCGTTTCCCTTCTTTTTTAGCTCACCTGACCCGAAGGGTCCGTCTGTCCGTTAAACTTTTCATATTCATCTTCTCCTCTGAAACCACTGAAGCAAATTCAACCAAACTTTACAGGAATTATGTATGAAAGGTCCTTTACAAAGATTGCTCATTTCGTTCCGATCCGATGAAAAACATGGCCGCCAGCACGGAACTTAGGTTTAACATTGGACCCTATGGGAAAATTATATTTTCATCTTCTGCTCTGAAACGGCCGAAGCCAATTGAACCAAACTTTACAGGAGTGATGTACTTAAGGTCCTTAACAAAGATGACTCATTTCGTTCTGATCCGATGAAAAACATGGCCGCCAGCACGGAGCATGGTTTAACATAGGACCCTATGGGAAAATCACATTTTCATCTACTCCTCTGAAACCACTGAAGCAAATATAACCAAACTTTACAGGAATGATGTATGGAAGGTCCTCTACAAAGGTTGCTCATTTTATTTCAATCGACAAAAAACACGGCCGCCAGCGCAGAACATAAGTTTAACATTGGACCCTATGGGAAAATCATATTTTCATCTTCTGCTCTGAAACGGCTGAAGCCAATTGAACCAAACTTTACAGGAAAGATTAACTAAAGGTCCTTAACAAAGATTGCTCATTTCCTTCCAATCCGATGAAAAAGATGGCGGCCAGCACGGAACATGGTTTAACATAGGACCCTATGGGAAAATCACATTTTCATCTACTCCTCTGAAATAAAAGAAGCAAATTCAATCAAACTTTACAGGAATGATGTATGAAAGGTCCTTTACAAAGATTGCTCTTTTCCTTACAATCCGATAAAAAACATGGCCGCCAGTGTGGAAATTAAGTTTAACATTGGACCCTAAGGGAAAAATCATATTTTCATCTTCTGCTCTTAAACGGCTGAAGCCAATTGAAGCAAACTTTACAGGAGTGATGTATTTAAGGTCCTTAACAAAGATGGCTCATTTCGTTCTGATCCGATGAAAAACATGACCGCCAGCACGAAACATTGTTTAACATAGGACCCTATGTGAAAATCAAATTTTCATCTACGCCTTTGAAACCACTAAAGCAAATTTAACCAAACTTTACAGGAATGATGTATGGAAGGTCCTTTACAAAGGTTGCTCATTTTGTTTCAATCGATAAAAAACATGGCCGCCAGCGCAGAACTTAGGTTTTACATTGGACCCTATGGGAAAAATCATATTTTCATCTTCTGCTCTGAAACGGCTGAAGCCAATTGAACCAAAGTTTACAGGAATGATGACCTTAAGGTCCTCAACAAAGATTGCTCAATGACATTTCATTCTGATCCGACGAAAAACATGGCGACAAGCACAGAACATGGTTTAACATAGGATCCTATGGGAAAATCACATTTTCATCTTCTTCTCTGAAATAACTGAAGTAAATTCAACCAAACTTTACAGGAATGATGAATGAAAGGTCCTTTACAATGATTGTTCATTTCGTTCTGATCCAATTAAAAACATGGCCGCCAGTGTGGAACATAAGTTTAACATTGGACCCTATGGGAAAATAATATTTTCATCTTCTGCTCTGAAACGGCTGAAGCCAATTAAACCAAACTTTACAGGAAAGATGAACTAAAGGTCCTTAACAAAGATTGCTCATTTCCTTCCAATCCGATGAAAAAGATGGCGGCCAGCACGGAACATGGTTTAACATAGGACCCTATGGGAAAATCACATTTTCATCTACTCCTCTGAAATAAAAGAAGCAAATTCAATCAAACTTTACAGGAATGATGTATGAAAGGTCCTTTACAAAGATTGCTCTTTTCCTTACAATCCGATAAAAAACATGGCCGCCAGTGCGGAAATTAAGTTTAACATTGGACCCTAAGGGAAAAATCATATTTTCATCTTCTGCTCTTAAACGGCTTTTTCCACGTTTTCTTGCACTTACCATGCCCTCATGGTCGATCATTTCAAGATGCAGAACAACAATAAAAACGTTATTCAATTGCTTGGATTTATCATATATTTGTAGAGGTTTTGTCTCATGTACATTTACTCAATAACCTTTCATTATTTATTTAACAGTGGAATTAGTCTTTCCAGCAGTATTGATTCCGTAAAAAGATTTCCCGTGTGATGGGTGTTTACTCTGTGTATACTTGAGTTATGGTGTCCCGTGTGATGGGTGTTTACTCTGTGTATACTTGAGTTATGGTGTCCCGTGTGATGGGTGTTTACTCTGTGTATACTTGATTTATGGTGTACTTGTTCCTGAGAGAATTTTTCGTATGGATACACTATCATACTTTCAGATTTTGGCATTTTATTTTTGTAATTTCCAAATTATAAATGTTATTCTGGCCACTTGTTTATAGTGCCCACATCTCACACTATTTTATTATGCCAAGTCTTCTTGCAATTGACTCCTCAATGAGTGTGCTATGGTTGTTTAGGGAGCAACCATTTGATTTTTATGGGGGGGGGGGCAAGGAAGGAACATCTGATCCTGGATATTTTTCACGTAATTTTTGAGCCTGACAATTTGTTTTTCACTCGAAGTAATCCTGTAATTTTTTTTCGGTCCAAGCCATAAATTTTGCTTCATATATGTCACCCTGGTTATTTTTTTTCAGCTTCCTCCTGTCCTGATATTTTTTCGCCAAATTTCTGATCCTGGATTTTTCCATACCAAGCTATTACAGACTTTTTCAGGAAATGTAACTCTGTCAATCAAGTATAAACTGGTTAACAGTGATTGTACTGGTACCTGTGTAGTATTAAAGGAGTAAACGATACGTGCTTATAATGGTTTATAAAATAATCTTTATATCTTCAAATTTTTTTTTTCAAAAAATTATATATAATTTATGAAATAAAGATCTGTTAAAAAGGAACTTATAAATATCACAAGACTTTTAAAAATATGATAAGTTATATAGTTGTTGACTACACAACATCAAGGATACGCCCTTGACAACATACAAATTTGTAAACACCAAAACACTTGCAAAAATATGGTCATTTGTTGACTAATTAAACCAAAAACAACAATTACGTCATCAATATGTTCTAAAGCGTAAAAATTTTGATAGGAAAGTGCAGCAATGTAAACGGAAGTATTGGTATAAGTTGCAAGAAGATTTAACAAGTGCATGTAGTAATCCTAATGAATTTTGGCGCAAAATTGGCAAAATTGGTGTTGGTGCGGAAAGGCAACGAAATATTCCTATGGAGATAAAATTAAGTAATGGTTCTGTGATTACAGATCAGAAAATAGTGTTAAATAAGTGGAAAAATGATTTTTCTTCTATGTTAAATAGTGATCAGAGCGTTTGTGTTGAAAATGAAAATAATCATAGGTTAGATATAACGGATGAATTTCTAGATTATGATATTACGACGGAAGAAGTTTTTCATGTTTTAAAATCTGCAAAAAATGGAAAATCTCCGGGTATTGATGAATTGCCAGTAGAATTATTGAAAAATTCAACAGCTTTATCAGCTTTAGTGCGAATTTTTAATATATGTTTTAATACCGGAAAAGTTCCAAATCTATGGGCAAAAGGTGTTATTACTCCGATACCAAAATCTTCGACATCTGATCCGACTGACCCGCTTTCTTATCGTGGAATAACCCTGGCGCCAGCTACATATAAATTATATTGTGGTGTGCTTGATCTCCGTTTAAGTGCAAAGTTGGATATGTTAGATTTGTTACATGATGAACAGAATGGTTTCCGTAGAGAACGAAATACTGTTGATCACCTGTCCTCAATTACAAGTA
>MJUU01058311.1:148846-184341 GCA_002080025.1 Modiolus philippinarum | reverse complement strand
TTGTAAAGGACCTTCCATACATCATTCCTGTAAAGTTTGGTTGAATTTGCTTTAGTAGTTTCAGAGAAGATGAAAATGTGAAAAGTTTAACGGACGGACGACGGACGACGGACGCCAAGTGATGGCAATAGCTCACACTGACCCTTTGGGTCAGGTGAGGTAAATAAATTAAAAATCCAAAATTTGAGAATGATAGTGCATCCATATGAGAAATTCTCTCAAGAACAATTACACCATAACTGAAATGTTTATAAAACCCATGACCAAGAAAGACATGGATGTAGCGTTGCTCGACAATTAGCAAAGAATTCCGCTTAAACCGGTGCTAGGGGTCGTCTTGAACTTACTATGAGGTATGAGCAATGCTCATTGTTGAAGGCCTCATGGTGACTTCAAGATGAAGAACAACAATAAAAGCGTTGTTCCTTTGCTTGTTTTTTACCATGTATTTGTAGAGACTTTTTCTCATGTGCATTTACTCCATATCCTTTTATTCACCATCACTCTCAAGGAGAATCTGAAAGTACTTGTCCGTTTTCAACAATACTTGGTCACAATGTGCCTTAGTTGGTCCTCGTTGAAAAATGTGTTCGGAAAGTCCACTTAGTATCCAAGATTGCAGCAACCAGGAATCTAACATTAGGTTCTATGAGATCTTTTCCTCTGAAGCAAAAAAAAAACATTAAAAAGAAGTCTATATCTTATTCATGATTGCTACCAACGTGAAAGTGAAAGTGAAGTACTCAGACAATTGAAACAATACTTGGTTAAAATAAATCTTTAGTGGTCTACTTTTTAAAAAAAAATATGTCCCGCAATTCCGCATCTCATCAAGGATGGCCAATAGCGGGGAACTTAATTCAACATTGGACACTTTGCGGTAAACTCTCAAAACATCTCATTTGACAGTATTTGGCCATTTTGAACTAAACTTAGGCGCAATGGTCCTAAGATGGTTCCCTTCAGGAAAGGTGACAGTAGGTCTGCACCAAATTAAAAATAGATGCCTGAGGAAACATATTTTAACTTTGGATAATATAACATCAAGTTCTTTTTAACAAGCTTGAAAATGGGCCCATTAAACATTTAGGTCATTTTTAGTGTATATGTCAGCCGATGGCTCATGTGAGCGGTACAGGCCCTTAAGCCTTTTGTTTCATATTTTAAGAATGCAAAGTCTCCCAAATCTCCGGCTGAAACCCAGCACAATTAGTCTGCAATATTTCTGTGAAATGTCTTTAAGATTGAAGTGTTTTTTTTTCACTCTGGTTGCAGTCACGATGGTGGCAATTCTGCGTCTAGAAAAAAGTTCCTGCACATGCTAGACAACCTTTGAATTCTGTAAAGTTTAAAGTTTTTTTTTAATTGTGAGCACTTCTTTGATAGTATGATAGTATCATTTACACTAATATAATTGGCAAACATCCATGTAGCAAAATAATGAAGTAAATGTATAAGTTACATGAACAAGTATTTAAAAAATGTAAACATTAGTATAGTATTTCAAAAAAAAAACAACAAACTTTTCAAATAACTATAATACGATCACAATTTGAACATTACTTGATAACATCAGTGTCAAATTAAATAGTGTGTTTGTTGGGAGTTATTCTATTTTGGTAATACAATTAGAACCGACTGCCTAAACCTGGTCTCCGCTAACAAAGGCCGAAATATATGTAATATGTCGTGAAGGAAAATCAAGGTTTTGTTTACATGTATTTAACATCTACAGGGTTTTACCTGGCATGTGTACAAAATATCGGTTTTAACGTAAAATTGCCTTTCACACAGCTTATGCACCATCTTAATGATCCAAACAGTGTCCAATTTAAAAAATATCTGTCTTCTGTCAAAAAAGAGGGATTGTTAAAGCATACAGTTTTATTAGACAGAGAAGAATTTTGGCATCGTACTATATGATTCCTCATTTACAGGGTTTAACGTACGTGTTTTCATCGGCGTCTGTAGTTATCGTTTATTTCTTGAAACAATGGGAGATTTTATTATTATTTTTTGAATTAGGGACTACATCAATTATATGTTAGACTGGCGGTTACAAAAGAGTGAAGTTATTGTTTTGAACGATTATTACATTGCTCCATTGACAAGCATGATAAAACCAACATAACCATGGCGGCATTAAATTGAACCGTTAATTGTAAAAATGAACTATATTCGCGTCTTCCTGGATTTGACTATAACGATTTTGACATTTTCCTGGATTGATTCACTTGCAGTGTGGCAGGTGCTGTTGACGGAGCAGGGCGTGCCTGCCCTTCGGGAGCGGCTGATGTCGCTCTCGGGTTCATGGGAGTTCACACTGTGAGTGCCTTGGTTTTGAATGTTGTGTTTTTGTGTATCCCCCACCCCGCTTTAGCGGGCGGTCTATAGTGACCATTGTGTCCATTCGGTTTTCTGTCCGTCCGTCCGTCCGTTCGTTCGTTATTCCGTCCGCCATAGGGGCACACACCTTGTGGCGACAACGCAAACTGGACCACTTTGTGAAATTCAATGAAACTTTCACAGAATGTTCAGTGCATATTGCCATTGTCGCCAGCCATTTAAAAAAATTGATTTGACTTGATTTTTGTTGTTGTCGTTTTTTTTTACTTCTGGAATCAAATGGGGGAGCGGGGGTAGGTATTTGTGAGCTTTGAACACAGTTTTTCTACTTATTCCTGTGCTTTATAGCTGTCTGGCGTCATTGTTTCCTGTGTTCCCGTTTTTGCCGTGTCTTTGGACTTCGATTTTTGTAAATTCCTCTCCTTTGTTCCTTCGGTATTCTGCTGCCGTTGTTTTATACAACCACAAAATATTTGAGGTCGTATAGTGATATGGTGCTATCGTCGTCGTCATCATCGTTGTCGTCGTCGTCTGTAGACACTTTTGTTTTTAATTAATTACTTAATTTCTACATGATCAATTCTAACTAAATGTTAACACAATGTTCTTTTGCATAAAAGGAAAGCCTGGATTGGTGTTGGTTATTGTGGTAACACCCATTTTTTTTAAAACAAAATGACAAATTTTATGTTTTCATATATCTGCTATAAAATATTTTTTATTTTGGTTTCTTCCTGTGTGTTCTTGAGGAAATTTCTATTCTGTAATTTAAAATAGTTAATTTTCATCGGATTTCGATGAAGATGAAGATAGGTTTCTGAGCTATAAGGGACCAAAAGTGCTCATTTTCATTTTTTCCTAGTTTGTGCCCAGCTAAGTTTACTGTGTCCATATTCACAGTGAATTATAATAGTCCAAGTTCCAGTAGTCGAAATACTGTGTCGTATCATGGTGTGCTCGGCGTGGCCATTTATTTAAGATGCTGATTCAGAGGAAAGAGGAAACTAAATTCTAGATCGTAACTTATTACATAGTATTTTAAATCAGAGTTTGGTATGGTAAAGTTTGGTGTAGTTTTATTCTACTATTTTAAGTATTTAAATGCTAATTTTTCAAGAACATTAGTACAGAAAAGCTGTTACTTCGGATCTTAGTGTTCAAATAGTTTTGAAAGAATCACCATTTAATGTTGAATCGGCGGTCGTTAGTGGTATGAGCTGGCACACCGCTTCGTTAAACCTTAAAAAGTTAGCACTTTACTGACAGTTATAAGGTATGGCAGTTACCTACCAAAGGTAAGAGTTTTTGGACGGACACTGCAACTGAGTGCAAGGATTAAGGTGAAATAGTAAAGCCTAGATTTATCAACCAAGCTGAACCATGATGACACTTACGCAAAAACTTCATCTTACTAAATGTATAATTTGATATACAATGCCTGAAGACAGGCAACTTTTTTATGGCTTTAAATGATCTCAGTTTTAAAAACATAATAACAATTAAGAATAAATGTTATGAGATATCCGTCATAATTTGTCTACAATATACAACTTGTAATTTAAAGGTAGTCGTAGTTCTTCGACCATAAAGTTTTTAAGACAACGTCACATCCTGTCAGAAGAAACAACAAGACAGCGCTTTGATATACATGGAATTCTTAGGGACTGTATCAAGATGTATCTTTTCATTAAAGATTTACCAAGTATGTATTATATATATCCCGATAACCGGGATATACAAAGTAATGTGAATACATAGATTACTTAACAAAAATGAGAGAGAAAAAACTCAATAGAAATGTTAGTTTAACGTTGGTGTTGTATGCCGCCATATTCATGGGAATTCGTGTATGTCCCCAGTCGGAACGACTCAGGCGCGCTCGATCAGATGTTTTTGGCAGTTGTCCTTGTATTTCAGTTGGTGTCTTCTATCAGGTCCACGTTCGCAAAGAAAGGTAATTTTTGTTGGTATGTGGGTGTCTTCTATCACGTCTGCACTCATTAAGGGAGATAACTCTTGCCAGTAATTTCCCGCGTTATTATCTATTAGGTGTCTTCTATCACGTCCACGTTCATGGCGGCCATGATAGAAGACGCCCACCAATCAACAAAAACTTACCTGCCTTTACGAACACGGACATGATAAAAAATACCAACAGAAATACAAGAACAACTGCCAAAAAAATCCGAACGACCACGCCTGAGTCGTTCTGACTGGAGACATACACACGACAACTGGTCATTGTGGCGGCCTAAAACACCTACTCTCGGTCGCGCATTTGCACATTATTTCGATTATACAAAACCTACGCGGGATCATGTGTTCCAACACGTCCTTTCCGGTTAACATCGCCGAATAGGGCTTCAAATAGGGTCACTTCCGGTTACGCATGCGCAACCTTACCATTTCAACTTCCGGTCACTTGACTTCATTTTCCAGTCACTAGACTTCTAGTGATGTCACTTCCGGTCTACGTCACTTCCGGTGATGGCACTTTCGGTGATTTATCATGATCTACCACGTCAAATGTGAGTTTGCTCGTACTCATATACTACTCACCAGTATATAACAGAGTAGTCATTGGATACATGTATGCAAAGGGCTTTATTTTTTTTTGTAGTCTTCTGGTATTGGTATTGCAATTCCAGAAGCTGTAAAATAGCATAAATGGGTATAAGATATTGTTTGGGTATTAAAATGCTGAAATCCTATCATATTCATGTATTTTAAATACAAATGTAGAAAACCAAAGTAGAAGTGAATAGACTACAGAAAATACATTTCTCAGTGTTTTTGTTTGTTTATTTGTATGTTTGTTTGTTTTTTGTGTGTTTTTGTGTGTTTTTGTGTGTGTGTTTTGTTTTGTTTTTGTTTTGTTTGTTTTTTGTGTGTGTGTTTTTTTAATTAATTTGTGGTTTTTTTTGTTTTTGTTTTTTTTATTTGTTTTTTTTTTCTTGCGAGCCAAAAATTGTAGGGAAAGTAAAATGTTCGATTCGGATATTTTTATCTCTACAAATATTTGAGACGTATAGAAAATTACCAATCCACATGTATATTCCGATGAAGTTAAATTCTAAGGATGAATAACTATGACAAAGAAAGGAAATGGGGTATATGTCAAAGAGACTACATCCCATCTCCAGGTTAAAACGACCCAAAACAAATCATCTAGGGGTCACCGTACGGTCTTGAACACAGTGAGGAACCTCACACCATATAGCAAGCCCTAAATGACCCCAAAAAAGGTTCTCATAATACACTATCAACTATTCCTTACGATATATTAATGTTTAAAATTTGATTCGTTACAAAAAGCACAAAGAAAAAGAGAAGAGTTTTTTTTATTTTTTTATTTATTTTTTTTTTTATTATTTTTTTTTTATATATATATATAAAGGGACGTATATTTTTGTTGCATCTCTCTTTATCTCTTTGTCATCTGTATTATGTTGACACCTGTACCTCTATCGGGAATACATACATATATTGTAAGTGTTGTTTCACATTTCAGGTGTAAGGAAAAGATTTTGTAAGACATATGCAGCTCTTATGAAACATATTAGTTCTAAAATGAGCAAAGCAAATTACATAGAAGCTATAACCCAATTTAGTCTTGAATATCCAAACTTCCAGAAACTTCTTCAGGAGGTGAATTATGCTACAAATGACACATTTCATGTGTTTGTTGACATCGTTACGTCATCAGCTGACCTACTTCACAATCATATGGGAGGTAAATGATGGTAATTTTCTGGATATATTATTTTTTTTAAAAATAATCTAGATAGATCTTGTTCAACATACTTTGTATACAAGAAAATACCCCATATATTTAAAATATTTAATTACATTGATATTTTATCGAATTATTTCATTATATGTCTGATATAAATATGTTCTCTAATTAAGAAATAATTCATGGGCGCCGGTGGTTTGTTTGAGATTTACATATGGGTGGCCATTATTTTCGTTAATATTTTACCCAGAGCGTAGCGTAGCGGAGCGAGGGGTAATATAAACGAAAATAATGGACACCCATATGTAAATCGACTACAAACCACCGGCGAACATGAATTATTTCAATTCTAATATGACATTTAATGATCTGGGCGGACCTATAGACGCTTTCAGAAATTAGTGATTACTGAGATATCGAACTTGACCGCAAGGTGTCGCATTGTCGCCCGCCATTAAGAGGGTGTAAAGTCGGTTTTTACCGTGGCAACGTATGGTCATTTGTCGTGGTTAAATTAATAAAAATAGAATTTTAACATTTTTATTTCAAACAGGTATCCGTTCAAAGAATATGCCTGTTCAAATTAAATTTTTATTAACTAGCAAATTATAAAATGCAATTAATATGAAAATCAAGGTAAATATTTTTACCATAATTTTTGCGTATTGTAGAATATTACATAATTCAGCAATTCATGCTTCCGTAAAGGTGACATTAAACGGTTTTGTCCAGGTAGATTATTACACCTGGGGGCATGACTCTCGTCTTTAATCAGTGTGATTGTTTAAACCAGTTAAATTAATCTTATGACCCTTTGAACGCTTCCGCAAAGAAATGGAGGTAATGAATTTTCAAATAAATTTTTTATTTACAACGTGTTTTAAAATTGTCTACACGCATTTTTTTCTCAGAAATAGAATAAAGTACTATACCGACATCACACAAAACCACTTTCCAGTTGGACTACATCTTTCTACAAAATTTTGGCCATCTCTTTTTGTTCGGAGGAAGGTAACTCCGACCAATATCAAAATTTGGTAAATACTCAATATTTTGATTGCATGAACAAATTTATCCCCACCCAAAAAAAAGTTTGAACCCCTTCCCAAAAGAAAAGAAACACAAGTTGAAAATTAAATGAATAAATAGTTGCGCTATGTTATTTGAATTTTTTAAATTTCGGCAAGTTGGACACTATTCGTTAATTCCAATTATACATTTAAATCTTTACTTTTTTCGTCAATTTGCGCGTTTTCAGGTGTAAAATTATTTTCTTTCATGTACATCTTTTTTATTTTTTATTTTTTTATTTTTTTATTTTTTTTTTGCAGAATGACATCCTCGTGGATTATTTCAATAAAAATGCGTTTGAATTATATATTTGATGTCATTGTTTTGCCGATTTACTTTTTTTCCCCTACTGAAAATAATATTACCAGAGACTATTTGAATTAAATACTTCTTTGTTTTTTTTACTTTATTAAGTCAAACAAAATGTTTCAGAAAGCAGTTAAAGGCTTTCAACATTAATTATTATCATTTTTTTTATTATTCTGGTTAGCTGAAGTAAGTCCATCTCTACAATCTGCGCAAAATTTTTAAGAACTTGTATATGCACATTTAAATCTGTTATAAAAATATTAATATCCAATTTATTTTTCACAACTTTCAGAAAATCTATCAAGTATACTTCAAATATTTTTTTCTGAAATATAAATGATTAATAAATTAATCTAAATTACTTGTGAATTTGATTTATTTTCCTTCACAACAAAGTTCCATTTTCTTAATCAACTTGTAAAATCTCGAACTTCTATACTTAATTACATTAGGTAGTTTCTTTGATGTCATAATAACTGTTTTATCACCTAAACAGGTTTTGATCACTTTCTCAACAGGTGTTATTGGAGTAATTAATGGTTGAAGTATGGCACCTGTATCATTAAAGCTTTTACCGATAGATCGACAAACGCCGAGGTGTTACGAACGTTACACCCTTCCGGTAATAAGTTCATTCGGAAGTCGGCAATGGCGGCATCCATGAATTCGCGAATAAAAAGGTCTATAGTGAACACGGTAACGACAGCCATTACATAAGATTTACTGACGTTTTTGTGCACAAACATATTATGACGTTGTCTGTTTCAGTGTAAAGGCTGTTGTGATCTCGCTCATCATGTTATTGGAGATATCCCATATTAGAATTAAAGGTATTTCCTCCATGGGGAAAACGGAATTTTTTGTAGTGTATTGATGTAACGATTTCTTGAATTATAAGAGTCATTGGTCACAGGTCCCAGTTTCATCTTTAAATCGTCTGTTCCATTTTTGAATATGATATGAAAAAGAAAGGAAATGGGGTAAATGTCAAGGAGACAACATCCCATCTCCAGGTTAAAACGACCCAAAACAAAGCATCTAGGGGTCACCGTACGGTCTTCCGACACAGTGAGGAGCTTCACACAATGATATTGATCAGTGGATAGAAGGGGGAATTGTATTAAAAGAATATTCTTATCAATTGTGTAATTTAGAGAGTAGCAACTTAACTATCTGTACATTTGTTTTTAAGTGGTTTGCCATTTTAATCTAATTAATGGCTCCTTCTGTGTTATGTTTATCATAATGATTTACATGAAAGCGGAATCAAATGCCAACATTATTTACTGTTTTAGCGATCTTATCTATTCTCCAAAAATATCTGTTCAAATACCTTTTGAAATAAATGGGGGAATTACATGTAGATTCTTTATAATATTTATTTTTGAAAATAAAACCAGGAATGACAAGTACTAATGAATAGTATATGAAACGTGTAGGTTATCCAACGAAGAATTTTATAGGCAAATTTATTTGATTTTCATTGCACAAATACATAGTGATTAGATGGTGCATGAAGACGCACGTTAAGTGTCGGATTTAAATTACAACCCATACGTTTCAACTGCAAAGTTTCATAAATATTCATGGATGAATGTAGGCGCACGGCAATTTTAACTTTTACTCGTTTTTGTATTTTCCTGGAATTCTCCTAGTAGTAAATCTTAAGTAGTGGTCAAAGCGTCGTAACTTCAAATAATTTTGAACTATATTTCCTTTGCTCCTAATAGGACTGGTAAATGCGAAGAATAAAATTACAGGAAGTGGACAAATTGTATTATCTAAATATTTTAAGAGTTAAAGTTTAGTTTATCTTTATTCAAGCAGATAACTATCTTTTTGGACTGTTATATTCATTTAATTCGAACATTCATTTTTTCGTTGGAGTACCTAAAACGTGTGAGAGAAATCAAAAGTATGGAGATCATTGGAGAAAAAAAATGAATTCAAATATTCTTTCTTACAACTTATCACTTTGAAACTTGGTACCATTAATTAACCGGGCGCGTACTGAGGTTAAGGAATGAGAAATATTCATTATAGGAGAAGCTGAACAGTTCTATAGAAAATGTTTGGAGCTGATTCCAATGTACGGCACATTAAAGGACGAAGCCATTTTAAAATGGGGATTTGGAGAAATATTAACATACGAGAAGGTAACCACTTGAAAAGTAAAATTCCTTATCATTATTTGTTATCTTATCAGTTGACGTAATATTGTCGCGAATAACACAACAAAATTGTGTAAGTCTGAGATGTATGCTCTGTTTATATTTTAGTTATGGTGTACTTGTTCTTGTGAGAATTTGTCAAATAGATTTACATAATAATTTCAAATTCAGGCATTTTATTATTTTTTGGAATTTCCAAATGTTATTCTGACCAATTATTGATAATGCCCAAGTCTCATTATTTTACAGTGCCAAGTTTTTCTGGCAATCGCCTTGATGAGCGCCCTGTATTTGAATAAAAGAGGGAATAACAGGAAACATCTACAATGGCTGCAAATTACAATTATCTGCAACATTTTGCCATAGAAGAACACATGAAAAACACAAATAAGACAAAAGACAAACGTAAACAACAATAGGAACTCGGGACAGCCGGAGTTAGTGCCGGCACTAGCAAAAGCCAGTGGTATGGTTAAACCGGTTTATGGGTACCCGACCCCCTTTATCTGTCCCGTTTATCTATAGTATAATAAACATACGAATAAAACCAAATACAGGTCGACTACTAACTCCGTGACCACAATCTGAGAAGGAGAGAAAAAAGACAATACGTAATTTTAAAGATGGGTCAAGGGGTGATCTACCGGCTAGCTAAAGGAGCCTAGTCTGCTGGTAGAACACTGTCGCTCTATGGAAGAAAAACAAACTCAAAACTTCCCGAAACGTTTGGTCAAGATTCAAGGTATCATGGTGACTTCAAGATGAAGAACAACAGTAAAAATAGTAATGGTGCATTACATGATACCCCGCAGCGTTTCACAAAATTTCAAAGTTTAAAGAGGTATAACTCCAGACACCTGTGTACGTATGAAGCCAAAATTATACTTGGCCAGTGATTTATGATTAACAACTTGCATACCAAATTAGAAGACACTATGTTATTTCATTCACAAGTTTCAAGGGCATAACTCAAGAACCCCTTGGACCACTGAAGCCGAAATGGAACTTGGCCTGTGTTTTGTGGTAAACAAGTAACATACCAAGTTTGAGGACAATATATTATTTCGTTCACAAGTTAATAGTCTGAAACCCTAAAATTTGCAAAATTCAAAGTTTCAAGGGGCATAACTCCAGAACCCTTTGGACCTCTGAAGCAAAAATCAAACTTGGCCTGAGTTTTGTAGTAGCAAGTTACATACCAAGTTTGAAGACCTTATGTTATTTGGTTCACAAGTTATCAGTCGAAAACCTTCGGGGGACGGACAGACGGACGGACGGACACACGACTGAGGATATCGCATAATACCTCGCCACTACGTGTGGCGGGGTATAAAAAGTGTTGTTCCATCGCTTGATTCTACCATGTATTTGTACAGACATTGTCTCTTGTAATTTAACTCCATATCCATATCCTTTCATTTTTTATTGACATTGGATTTTGTATGACAGGAGTATAATGGTCTATTGATATCCAAAACTCTTTTTCTCAATCAATACCTGCAAACACTGTAATATTGTTTTCATATTTTAACTATCTTTTTTGTCTTATTGTCGATATTGACATTATGAATGAATTATAATACACAATGTAGCTAAACAATGATTTCATGCAACATTTATTGAAAATGGTAAAATATATTTTGCATCAGTTACCAAAATAAACAACATATATAGTTTTTTTTTCCAGCAGACCTAATTTGTACTTGTAGAAAAAAAAAATATTGAATTATCAGGATTTTCTTCGTTCTGACACCGAAAAACAACTGCGTACAACTGATTTTTTTTTTTTTTTTCATTTTTTCATAATCAAATCTTAAATTTGATTCTTCATTAAATTGTTTATGCAAATTTGCTGAATTTTTATATAAAGCTTGCACGACAATATTTTTTACCAGACAGAAACATAAATTATTTCCAGTTTTTCAGCTCAACATCTTAGAGTCATAGTTGATTATTTTTAGTTTTTTTTTAAGAAATGTAGATTTTAAAAAAAAGGAAACCAATACCTCACTTTCATTTGTCCAAAATCTGCAGATTGAACAATTTTTATAATCCATCAGTTAATGAAGTCAAGGGACGCATATAGTAGGGTACAGTAAATCCTCATGTTTGTAATGATTCTAGTTTTAGTCGCGCATCTTTGTCAATTTCAAGAAAGAGACCAATTTATAAGAAGATCTTTAAGTTTCTTAAGCATTTTTAATTTCCAGTTACCAGGTCTTATAGATGTAAGATCTTACTGAAGTATGGATAATTGAGTGAAAGAACATAATCAACATATTAAAAGGTTAACCATTCTTTTCTTTTTCTGTATTGGATTTTATTTGTATGTTTGTTATTGGGGTTATAACAAAATAACCGAACAGAGGGGTCAAAAGCCGAAGTCCATGAAACTAAAAAGACGAATCAGGTAGAAATTCTATATTCTATAGTGAGACTGGATAGATAAAGGAGAGGTTCAGGTACCCATATACCGATTTAACCGTCTTGCTAGTTTTTGCTATTGTCGGTACCAAGTCCGGCTATTCCGAATTCCTGTCTTTATTTACGTCTGTCTTTTGTCTTTTATATATGTTTTTCTAGGGCCGTTCCCTTGTGTTATTGTAATTTTCTGTCATTCTAGGTGTTGGTCGTTGTCTTTTCTCTTTAATTTCTTTTTACTTTAATTTTAGGAAAATCCGGCTAAATAAGAATGGAATACAAAATTATATTGGCATGATTGAACCACTATTGGTACACATTTGAATACCTGCCGTACGCTTAACTGTCAACCTAATAAACTTGACAAATATATTGACAATCAAAACAAAACGTCCAGCATGTTTTTGATGTCAAAGTAAGTGAGAACCGAACCGTCAGTCTAAAAAAACAATCCAAAGACAATGGCAACATCGGAAAAACATAGGAACAAAGACATAACATGAGCACGGCACAGGAAAGAAAAATGAAGACCCACACATTTACAAAATTGAACAACAGGGACCCAATAAAAAACCATGGGTGAGATCTGGTGCACCGCAGAGTAAACTCAAACTTAGTATTTATTATTTGGAAAAGCATTGACTTATAAGTACATTCAGATGTAATCTATCTGTGAATGGTAGATAGTGCTATAAAAGTGTAGAAAAATAAAAAGATTTTGATGATAGGACAGGATTAGAGGATGGATCTTTTAGTTTTGAAGATTTTTAAATTCTTTTTTATAAATTCCCATTCGATTGATTTCATTTATAGAGAAATATTCCTCAATAAATTTTTGAATCATTCTTTAACAAAAAAAGAAATTGTCAAGAGAGAAACGACCAATTTGTCCAACAACATGAATGTAACCCATCAAGGAAAGCGTAAAACTTGACCATACGGGTCAGTAGAGTCAGTGGCATTTTTCTGCATTGATTCGTGTAACTCTTGACGATCAAACCTTTACGACAATAATTCTGATTTTCCAATGCTTGAATTTCAGTGTTTTACTATTTTATCAGTAACATATCCATATATCGGCTGGCGTGTCGCCTTAGCATGCTGTTGCCTGTAGTATATGCAGCGATTTTGTCAGCATGACGAAATAAGCATGTTCACTTAGATAATGTTCAAACACTGACTGTTGCAATTGTTAACACAGAAATTTTTTAATATATTCAGATTTTCTTGCAAAACTGGCAAACAAAACATGTTTTCTAATGTATCCACATTCTATCATTATGTAATTACACATCATAAATTTCTCGTTTGTAAATCAAATTGGACACGTAATTTAATGCAAACTGCATTCTTCGATTCTTCTAAATAAAGATTGGGTCGATAATCAAAATAAATGAGGAATGTATAATGGGGGTAGTAAATGAGGAATGTATAAAATTGTTAAATATACTTTAGGGAACCTTGCAAGCTGCCACAGATAATTATGAAAATGCTTTGAACCTAGTAGCTGAATTACCTTTGTGTCATATACATGTACAGTTGAGATCTAGCTTTGGAATGTGTTTGTGGAGAGCGGGAAAATAGTCACAATCAATTGAGTAAGTTATAATTGTTATTAGAATTTGTAAACATTAGGTGCAGCTAATATATAGTCTAGCATACCACACAATCGTTCCTTTGTAAACATTACCTGCCACTAATATATAGTCTAGCATACCACACAATCGTTCCTTTGTAAACATTAGCTGCAGCTAATATATAGTCTAGCATACCACACAATCGTTCCTTTAGTTTAAGTCCTCCTAGTTACTTTATAAAATAATGATGAAACATGAAACACTACTGAACTTCAATTTTGAAAAGGTGGTATCAGTTTTAAATTGAAATTGCGAATGTGTTTGTAATATTTGAGCTTTGCGTTTAGCAAACTATTTATAAGGACAAGTCCAGATGTATGAACGGTGTTTGTGGGTGAAACTGCTTGTATTCTCAATCTCCTGCAGTTTTCATATGTAAGGGTTAATCTCATAAGATTAAAAATTTCATATACTTTAAAAACATTTAAAGACCTGTTATGAGCATTTCTTTTGTCATTCAAGACACTTTAATTCTTGCAAATTCCTTGGACTATTCCATTTCTCTTTTGTCATTTGATTCTCTCGATTTCGAAGCACTTTAAATGATAATTTACCTCAAATTATTTACTTGCCCCGAATTATTTACCTTGAATTAAGACCTTCTACCTTATTAATTTTATGCATATTCGTTCATATGTTGTATGCTTAACTTTGACCTTCTGTTATGTTTCACCTTAATATTAGATTAAGTTTAAGTTTCATGTTGGAAAAATTACCCGCTGTTCAGGCATCTTGACCACCCCCCTTTTCTTACGAAGCACTTTAATTCAATTAATTACTCTGAAACATACTTCAACTATTACATAATCTTTTACCTTAAAAAAATATATCATCATAATGAAAACTTATGTTAATGTCGTCTACCAAGGATAATCAATGGAAACCATACGGTTTATTTTCAATGGGGTCCATCAAAAAAAGTATAAAGATAATTTAATTTATTCAAATATTTCTAAGGTCAATACATCGGGAAACGAATACCGAAGCAAGAACGAGGAAAGGGGAAATTCTAAAATCATAAATCCAAAATCACGGCAATTTACAGCAACACGAATCGAGACAGTATGACAAAGACAAAACAATTAAACAAAAATGAACAAAAAACGTCACAAAAAACTAAAGCACTAGCAGTGTGAACCCAAAAAAAACTGAGGTATCATCAGGTGCTCCGAAAGTAAGCATGATCTGCTCCACGCATGACACCCGTCACACAGCCAGTAAAAAATATTGTGTTGAAGATCTGCTTTGTGACTGATTTGTTAATGTCATTTTCTAACCCTTAGACAAACCAATTAAAATTCATGGCACGTGTTACATCTCCAACCCTCAAACACTACCAAAGTGAAAGTTTGAATAGCTTCCATGTATATATTTAGTATTCGGATAATAACAAGGACAAATCGGTATCACAAACATTATCAACGAAGAATTAATAACAGGCCAAAATGGTAGTGTAGTTGGTCTTTAATGTGGAGTAAATGTAAAATCAGTTCTTCCTTATATCCAGTAAGTGACATTTCGCTTCCTTTAAATCGAGTTATGTTGGTGATCGATTTAATGGAATCAGGAAGTGAGTTCCAATCTTGGATAGCGTTATAAAATCAAAGCTCCGATGAAGCTGAATCTCGAAGCCCTGAAAATCTACATGTGGCAAAACTTCGCAGTCATCCAAAGAACTGCTGCATACGTCTGCATGTATTCTAGTTATTCCGTAATACGTGAAAATAATCGGATTGTGTGATTTCGCATGTTGATTTCATTGATATAAATATATGCAGTACACTGTCACAGGTAAACAAATGTTATTTTCATCTCGCAAATTACTGCGCGACAAGTTCGTTGATCCGAGACGCAATATAAAAAAACTAGTAATTTGAAAAACATGCATATTTTTTTCAATTTATTAAAACAACACTGTATTCAACTCAAGAAAATGAAGAAATATAACTTAAATACTAAATGTATACGATTTTGAAAGAAACTTGCGCACTATATTTTATCCGAAGCACGAAGATCATCTTTTACAGCTGTTTATAGGCTTGAAGCCTCATGCGGGGCACGTGATTTTTTCTTGCCATATCAATATCTCTCCAGCCATTTCATGGCTTCGAGATAAAAATGATGTTGATTCTGTGACGTTAATCTTAGGTATTACACAATTAAAGGGACTTGATCGGGTATTATATTTATGGTGTTCATTTATTTTTACAAAGTTTTTTTTAGATATGATGGACTTTTATTATTAAAGATTTTATGCACGTGGTTCAGTCTTAATTGTTTTACTCTTTGCTCCACGTTCAGATATCCCAAACTTTGTAATTCTGGTGTTCCTATAGTCTTTCTTGGACCCAAGTTTTTGATGATTTTTACTGTTTTAATTTGAGTCATTTGCAGTTTTTGTTTAAAGATTTAGATATACCTGCATACCAGGAGGAACATGAATTGGATAAGAGCCATGGATAATGTTTTCCTTGTTTCCGATGACAGACAATTCGCTTTTCTATACATAAATTTTAAACGAGAGTTAACTTACTTAATGATAGAGTGTTTGCAGTTTTTTCACCATATAAATTTTGATCAATTTCAATACCCAAATATTTAATGCTACTCTGTCATTTTATGACATGGCCATTACATTTAATTTGAAATTACAATTTTTTTGTTAATTTCCGCTTTGGTCCAAAGAGTATGGGATGATTTGTAAATATAAAAATACTTTTTCCTTCGTGAATCAACAGATAAAGCTATTTGAAAAAGGATACATGTACATATTGGTTTGCTTACGGCAAAAACGGGAAAAAAATCTGCCTTAATATTTCAGGGAATTACAGCGTGCACTAGACGATGCATCGTCAATAGGGATGAGAAATGAACCAACTATGACAACATGCATCAGATATTTTGCAATGGCTCACGCTTACTGTAAGACATTCAAGTTGATTCAGATTAAGATAATATTATTTTACAAAACATATCTTACGTTAACACACACAAAGTATACTCACAATAGATAAATTTAAGGAAACCTTTCCCTTGTATACACACTTACTATAGTAAAGCAACTCTTTAAGCCGAATAAGATGTGGAACAAATTGATCACTATCATGAGTATAAACATACTTAATTTTTCCATAGATTTTCTTTATTTTCTCAGGAAAGTTTCCTTATTATATTAGCATTGAAATAAAATAATAAAAAGGGGGGGGGTCACCGTGCTTGTGTTTAAAATAACTGATATCAAAAGAATCAAATATTTCTAATGAATATATAGGGAAAAACAGGTATGTTGTTGATTTCTTTAAAACTATTCCATAGATTTTTTTCTACTTTATTCATGTGTTAGCCCTTTGAACATACTTTCAAAAAATATAAAGAAAAATGGGGTCACCGACTTTGTTTTCCATAAAATTTATAAAATGTGAATTTTCATAGTGATATCTATGTAAAATATTTTTATCAGATTATCTCCCTTTTTCAAATATCTTGTTCCAACTTATTTAATTATCAAGTTACCTCGCCTCGTCTTATTAGATAAAGACATGTAAATTCAACTCCATGTAGGTCCTTTGCATATTGTATTATGAATATAATATTGATTGATTTATTACAAATAAAAATATTTGTATATTTAAAAAGCAGATAATACGAATTCAAAATGGCGGAAGACTTCCGATCTACCTTAATACAGGACAAAGAGTCCAACTATGTTTTGGGACTATAATTAGGAAGCATTAAATTCATGTGTTACTATTATTTGTATATACCAAATACACAATGAATGGGTATGGAGTAAAGGCACGTGAGACAAAGTCTGTACAAATACATAGTAAAACCAAGCAATTGAACATCATTTGTTCTTTATCTTGAAATTATATTTAGGCCTTCAACATTAAGCTTTGCTCAATTCAATCGAAACTTGTCCATCAAAATCATACATGAATGAGTTCGATGAACAAAACAAAACTAAAAATTACCTTTAACGTGTGAATATTTGTACATTTTATAATCTGCACTAAACTTTTGGTTAATTTATCTCTCTACATGGAATTTAAAGTCATTTTTCCTAAAGTAGATACCAATGTACTTTTTAAGTCTAAAGTCTGTGTTGACTTAGAAATATTGTTATATATAGATGTTTTTTTTTATTCGTTCTGCATTCTTGCAATTACATGTTGGGTTTATTGTTAATGTAATCTTCATTTTATTTTTCACTTGAATTGATTGTCGATTTATCTGTAAAAAGAAAAGATAATATTTTATTTTTATATGATCTGCATAGATCTGCACTGAAGAGACATAACTTGTCGAAATGTCTATTTAAAGAAACTAATTTTACAGTTACTTCGGTATTTTCTTATCTTTATATATATTTCTATTTTTCATTTGCATACCTCGTAACAAAATCCAATTCTATAAATAAAATATGCATTTGGTTATACATTCACTAAGAATATAAGTATATATAATTTAAGCTATCCTCGAAATATTAAATATTTCATAATCTTTCTGTTAGCAAATTAAATCAGAACAGATAAATATTCGTTAACTTCGTTTTTCATGTCCTTTAGATAATTTCCAGGAATGCAAGAAGTACCATTATGAAGCATTAAAACGCATGATAGAATACCATGGAAGTGAAAAGAACAGTGATGTTGCTGACTCCTTCAATTATCTCGGAATATGTTACCAGAGTGAAGGAAAAAATGAAATGGCGTTAAAATATTTTGAAAAGGCATTAATTCTAAAACGAATATGCAAAGTACCAGTCAAATCACTTGTTCTTACATTGAACAATGTTGCCATGAGATACTCATTCATTGGTAGAAAATATGAAGCATGCAATTTACTCAAGGAAGCATTACTGTTACTGAAAAGGAGCAACTCTGAAAATATGAATGCTAAGCTAGCAACGTACGAAAATTATGGATGCTTGCTGCAGAGCTTAGAAAATTATAAAGGAGCTCTCCCTTATATAGACGAAGTAATTGCGGTAAGAAGTGTTCATTCACCGCTGTCTCCCAATATCTTTGAAATGTTTGAGTTAAAAGGGATTAACTGCATGCAGTGTCAGCGATACAATGATGCAACTAATTGTTTCAAACAAGTGATATTACAACGGAATGTAATTTTAGAGCAAAGACCACTAAATTTATTGATTTATTTTTGTTATATCAGATTAATTGAATGTTATTTCCATCTTAAAGATAAGAATGAATTTATTAAAACCTGCATTTCAACAGATATAGAGTTTAAAGGTTAAAAAGAGACCATGAAAGAATTGGCACTTTCTGTACTTTACTTGACACAATCGATTCAATAGAAAATCGATTTCGTATTACTTTGAATAAAGTAAGACAAATGATACCTGATTGGTTTCTCGATCTCGGTAATCATGTAATACTACCGCCATTTGATGGGATTTTGGAAAGGCATGAAAACAATAGTCCTATTTCAGCAAGAGAACAGACTCTTAAAACTTAGCCGTTTTCCGGAAGAAAATCTTATTGTAAGCATGATGTACATGGTCTGATTATTATTTCTTGTTCACAGCGCCTTGAAATAGGGTTGTCAAGGGTATCGTCTACGGAAGTAAACAAGGTGTAAGTAAATTGATTGAAAACGTAAAAGTGTGTACCATTAGAATTTTATTTTCAAAGAAAATGTATTTGCCGATGTTTATATACTTAATAGTATATAAACATCGTCAAATATTCTTTCATTCATGACTTGGCTCAGTTATAGTTCAGCCAAAATATAGTTCTTACACTTACATAGTTAACGCCGAAAAAAATAGTTAATACAGAGTTTACATAGGAGAGTTATCATCTATCAGTGCATTTTACAGGTTTTGGCAATAAAACTGTACAAAACAGATGATGTAAGTAGGGGTATTTTGTCCATACAAGTCCTACTGATAAGTGATCAATAAAATTTAACAATTAAGATAAATTTCTAAATTAGTAGGGTTCCCAAGGTCCAAAAAGACGCTTAGTTTTCGAGTTTGGGTTAATGGAATCTCACACAGCTAATTTTTGTTTTAAATGATAGAACAACTATTACATTTCAAAATCTTAGCTGTTGTAGAAAGTTCTTCTGGTCACGATTTCTCTAATTTCTCCTTTTTTAAAGGGTACCCTAAAACAGTACTTGGAATATGGTATCTTTAAAGTTATAGAAACTAGTAGTGCTCTCTTATATTCTAATAAAAAAACTATTGAAGGTAAAGTCCTGACCTGAAATGTTAATTTGAATCATAGAATGCAAGTTATTTTTTACTGGTGTTTGTAATTTATCGGTATTAATGTCGGGGTAAATTTGAGTCTAAGTTAACGACACTTACACCGAATGCGAAATAACTATGCTTTATTTCTGTTATATTCCAACTTTGACGAGAGTACATATACTTATTGTACCTTTGCTCCAAAAATCATGGATGTTTTGTCCACTGTTAAAGAGAAAGCAACAAATAAAAAGCCAAAATTTGCGTAAAACTTTCAAATTTTAGTCGATATGAAAACCATGCCAACTAGTCATGTATTTTGAGTGTACAACGAGAGATAACTCTAATCATTTCTTGTCAAAATTACTTGACAAGCTCAAGTCTGGTTAAATAGCAGGAATCTAGTCACGATTTTGCGTTGCTTGTGTTTTGATTTCCCATGCACATGTATTTGATTTCACGTTCAAAAACACTTTTCCATCTCATTTCAGATATTATAATAGGATTTTGTTTTAGTGGGAACGGTCTTACTAAGATTTATGTCAGTGTGTGTTTTTGGGGAAAATTGAGTTATTTATACCAATAACAAAAGTACGATTTATTTCGCCTTAACTTAGTTTATTTTTTGTGGTTAGTTTTATAATTAAATTCGAGCTTTCCTTTAAAGAATAATCTTATAACATTCAGAAATGCGCAGTTCTTTATTTCCGAAAGAACCCCTCATATCACGGAGGTGCAAATTTTCAAAATGACGGGCCCTTAAAACAAAATGCCAGTTTTGAAACTCGTTAAATAAAGACAACAGACTAATCATTATAAAAAGTAAAACTAAAGAACTACCCGAATAAAATTTACAATAATACTCAAATTTCATTGCAGTTTTATCTGTGAAAAGAAGCTCACTTTAAAATGCATCAAAATTTTCAAAATTTTAGGAAATAACCTTTGACCCCATCTATAATAAAATGTGACCACAGCCAATAACTACGACATCTTCATTTCGATGCGCCATGGTATCCTCTTTCCAAACATGTATAATACAGTTGTGTGTTATTCCGTTAACCCAAAATCGGAAAAATCGTCTCTTGGGCACCCTACTAAATAGATGATCGCATGGCATCTTCGACTCGTCTGGTTAATTGCATTATTGAAACATTTTATTGCTGAAGATAACACAAATGATTTTTTATAACTGCTATATAAATCAGATACAGTGGGTCTTATCATATTTTCGGGACATGCGTCCCTCGAATATAATAAGAGACCCACTGTATCTAATACTTACAGTATAATTACATTCTTCTGTCCCGCTGTATGGGACAAGTTCGTCGATGTTGACAAGAAAATGTAATTCTATAGCTTTCATATACTATAATCAATGACGCTATTAGAGGATAAAAATCATTTTTACCACATATTTTTGCGTAATACAAAGACTTTAACATATGCGATATATGTAATAATTGTACCCCAATATCACTGATCCGGGCAAATAACGGTTATAATACCCTGGAGAACACAGTTTAATGACGTAGTCGTAGTGTGACTTTTATCATATACTTCAGCGTGTATTTACGTTTGACAACTGATTCAAATAGAAATCTCATTTGAAGAAAAAGACATGGCTCAGAAACTGAAAATTCTGATTTATTTGATTAATTTTAAGACAATGTCAAACATTATATACAGGTTTTCGATGAAAACAAATGATAATAAGATCGGGAAGTTCCTCTTTAATTTTCGTTTTCTAATTTGTACCAAATGCACACTTTAATAAGACACATCTGAATTTTCTCTTTTTTTTTGTTGTTGAAATAACAAAATGCCGAAGTTACTGCGAATTTGGTTTCTGTATATGCGCATTTCAACAACTTCAAGAAAATCAAGATTGTTTGTTCAAATTATGTGATAAATAGCTTCATTGTTACATGTCATTTTCGATATCGTCCCTGGTATTATTTATTTCTGGAAAAAATACTATTATATTAAAGTGAATACAAGTGTTCATTGTTATTAATGATGTAAATTAATTTTTATTATTATTTATGAATCGTGCATTAAATATGTGAAACATCGATCATAACATGCCCTTTTCCATATCGACCCTGGTATCATCCCTCGAAATAGATAATATTTTACGAAAGGATATGGAGTAAATGAACATGAGACCATAACACATATGTTAACTCCAGCTGCAAAAATTTTAATGAGCTGTATGGCCATTTCGGAAATTTATTCCTCATCAGTAGCACTAGAACCCAAACAAAGGAAATCCGTAATTTCAAAAAATGTTAAAATGCATAAAACCAAACGAAATCCGAATAATAAGTAAATGTCAAATATAGCTAAGGACAAAACTACGATGGTGGGAGTTAATCTGACGGTTTTAGAATTTACATAGATTTAGATAATAGTAATTGAACAAAGTGTACACATGAGATATTATCTCATGTACAAGTACACCATATCTAAGAAAAATAAAGAGCATACATTTCTACCACGGGGAATTGTTTTACCAACTCCACACTGCAATAAAAGACAAACTCCTGTATTAAATATTTTACGAAAGGATATGGAGTAAATGAACATGAGACCATAACACATATGTTAACTCCAGCTGCAATAATTTTAATGAGCTGTATGGCCATTTCGGAAATTTATTCCTCATCAGCAGCACTAGAACCCAAACAAAGGAAATCCGTAATTTCAAAAAATGTTAAAATGCATAAAACCAAACGAAATCCGAATAATAAGTAAATATCAAATATAGCTAAGGACAAAACTACGATGGTGGGAGTTAATCCTACGGTTTTAGAATTTACATAATTTAGATAATAGTAATTGAACAAAGTGTACACATGAGATATTATCTCATGTACAAGTACACAAGTACACCATATCTAAGAAAAATAAAGAGCATAAGCCCTTTTAGAGACTTTGCCTCATGTGCATTTATTCCATATTCTTCCATTCTTTACGAGTTGTAAAGATTGTCATCTGAAGAAATTGAAGAAATTGAAATAAGAGTATTTTCGCTTTTTGCAGTCTAATTATTTACAGTATCATACGCGAAAATAAGTCAAAAACCCCACTAGTAAAACTTTGCTAACAATAATTGTTGCAAAAAAAACTGACACAGAAGTGGCAACATCAGGTATAACTTCACCTATCGATTTACAAAAAACGTGTAAGTTGTAGTGTTTAACTTACATTTTTTAAATATTTAGCTATTCATTTTTTTATAAACTTTGTACAACGTATAAAATTTGTGTTTTTTACTTCTATCTTTCGTTAAAGTGACATATGTTCATTCATATTCATTTGACATATATAAATCGAAAATCTGAGCATCTCAAATTAAAATAGTATCAATACCAGAAGGTAAGTAGATGTATTTGGGCTTTATTTAGGCTGTAGTAAGTTAAAAGATTTTTCAGCAAAAGTTGTATCAACAAGTAAAAGGTACTAAGGAAAGTTATTGTAGTGTTTTAAATTGTGTTTTAACTTTTTTAAAAAGTTCTTGGTGAACACCTGTCGATTAAACTCCACTTATGCATCTTGGCTCAGACAATGAATGTGATGCGATTCCATTCGACGACTGAAAACCCCAAAAAAATGTGCTAGACATAAAAAGGTATGTGAGTCAATGAACTTTTTCCGAAGTATAGCACAAAACTGTTAGCCAGTTAATGGTGCGCCAGATATTTGACAAAGTAAGTGTGGTGCTCATTTAGGTCGGCATGCTATAAATGTCTTCATGAACTGAAAAGGGCATGCGACAGTATCATTTAGGCTAGTTAAAACAAGTGGACATTTTTTCTCTTTTATTAGTTTTTAAGTGATAAAGGTCGTAGATCTAGGGCAACTCGTGCAAACTTTTTTGCCAAAATATACATCAAAACAGTCAGCAGAATGCAAAATTCATAGTGAAACAGAGTTTAGTTCCACGTGGCGATTGGCAAGCTTGATAATAACTTGTAGTCTCGGCATTTTCTGCAAAAATCAATGAAGGGATATGGAGTAAATGCACATTAGACAAAGTATCTACAAATAAATGGTAAAAAAACAATGGAACAACGCTTTTATTGTTGTTCGTCATCTGTGCAGCTATTTCAGAGTTAAAATTCAAATCGTGATATATTCACTATAGTGACAGTGCTTAAATAGAGACGATTCTTAACTACAAACTTCCGATAGGTACTCATCTTTTTAATCCTACTTTATTCCCTTTTCAAAAAAAATTGTATTATCATGAACATATCTTGCTCGCAAAGACTTTTAGAGTATGCCACTTTCAATCCTTTTTATTTTTTTCGTTTCATTTGAGTATCTTTAAGTTCTTTTATCTTCTATAGATTGGTATATTAAATTAAAGTTTAAAATAAATATAAGAATGTTTCTTAAGACTCTTTTTATACACAGACGGACGTATTATGGTATACCCTCCGTCCGTCCGTTTATCTGTCCGTCCATCTGTCAGTCCGTCCGTCTGTCCGTTAACCTTTTGGTTTCCGGAGATTTTTTTCTGTTACCGCTTTACATATTGATTTCATATTTCGTATATAAGTATATCTAGGTGAGATACAGGTCAAGTATGAATTTGGTTCCAGTCGGTTGATTTTGTATAGAGTTATGGCCCTTTGCCTTAGTGAAATTTTGAAAATAAAGCTTCCGGGAGTTTTTTTACTTTAACCGCTTGACAAATTAATTTTATATTTGCTATGTGAGAATATCTAGGTGAGATACAGATCAAGTTGGAATTTGGTTCCGGTTGGTTGATTTCGTACAGAGTTATGGACCTTGGACTTTGTGAAATTTAATTTGATATTTGTTAATTGTTACATCTTGGTGTAGGGCACATATTCTGTTTGATTTGTTTTTTCAATCAAAATTTTGTTATGGTCCAACATTGCCATAAAGTTCAACTTGACAGTGGGCGGGCGTATCATGCGCTCTTGGTGCAGCAGTTTATTTAGTCTAGGGATTAAAGAAATGTACCCCTCCTCTGGAACTACGATTTATTGATTTTTGGCTTTTATAGTTCTTTAACATTCAACAAATTTGGTTATTAAATGTACATTTTATGCCCATTTTTAGATATGATACATTATTGAAATAGTATGCCATTTAATTATATCAATTGTTTTTGAGATTTTTTATATTTAAATTATTTTGACTTTAAAACGTTAGCACCTAAATTGTTGATATCATAAATGACTTTTTATAATATATATTTTACCTGTTTGGAGTAAGGTGTGGAAAAAAAGAAATTTCTTTTAGTACGAAAATTACCATTTTTGTGCTTGTCTTATGATTAAAAAAAGTTTAATATGCGTGAATAATTTTATTGCATAATAGTATTAAAATAAAACAATGAAAAATGTATGCTGAATTAAAAATTACCACGGAAATGCCAATTATGTTCTACAGACTGTTAAAGTATTGACTGGTGGTGGTATTTCTTTTGCATTTTGGATTACACGCGCAATTTGTACATTTTTGATAACCACTGTTTAGCTAATACAAATAAATTGCAATCCAGCAGATAAACACTCTATATCTGACAGATTAACCAAGTTTTCAAAAATTCTAAAATGCCGAAAATTCACATTTTTCACAAATATCAGACGAAATATTAATTCATATAATGAATACAAAAGCATTGGAGACTTTTTACAGGGACCTAAGATACTTTTTACCAATATTTTTTCGCATTCGGGCAGTAGCAAATACTGAAAAATATTTGCTTCGTGAGATCAAAGGAAACTCATACAAATTACCGATAAAAGTGCATGCCTTTAATCAAAAATCAAATTAATATCTCAATACAGTGAATCAGAATATGATAACTACAAACAAAGAATTTCAAGGGGATAAAACATTTTAAAATTCTAGGTTTTCCAATTTTGAAATAGTGAATTCCGAAGCAAATAAGCAAGAAACAGGAAGGTATTATGGTGATAAATCCAAAAGTACCGTAATTTAGATACAACAAATATGGAAATAATGTCAAAATAAAGCAAATAAAAACGGGACAAGAACGCAATAGCAATCGAAAAATCAACGGATGTACTCATGATGAAACCAAGATTTTATTTTCATTAGCAATAATATATCTTCATTCTTATCACATTTGTAAATAATGCGGTTTAAAAATTATACAACAAAAGCAAAACTTAACAAATAACTAATCAATTAATAAAAGTTTTTCCAAAATAAAAATGTAGAAGATTTTTCAAAATTTATTCACTCTAATTATTTTTGGTTTTTCCTTTAGCTTCAGGATTCAGAAGTCACAAAATCATCCAAAGCAAGGACGGCGAGCATTGTTGAGATTGTGACAAAAACAAATAATTGGAACAAATAATTATATTTTTTTTCTATAAACCACATATATTCAAAGAAAATATGTATGTATTTCGGTGATAACATCTGAAAGTTTCACATTTTTGTACGCTTCTGACAAAACATGAAAAACGTACAATTTATATATAAAAATGTGTCTGTTAATAAAAGCATATGCTGTCTTGGAGATAATTAGACAATTTTTAATCTTTTTAAAAATGTCAAAACAGTTCTGAATGCAAGGACACATGCAAAGACACATTTACGAATTCTGCAAAGTATACAAGGACAGCAAAAACCAAAGTCCAAAAACATGACAAAATTAGAACAGCAGATAATGGAAGACCAATGATTTTGAACTTCCTGAGCTGGGACCCGGATGAAACAAATTCATAAAGCAGCAGATGTCTCAGGTTCATGACGTTCGTTTATTATTACCAGTTTTTGTACTGATGATTTATACAACAGTTTGAATGTCATCCTGAAATATCACTTTTTGTCACCCTTAAATATCAGTAACAGTTTTTGTGTTAATGAAATGTCATAAGGGCTGTTAGTATTAACAAAAATTTAGTAAGGTCATATTTCGTGATCAGGCCAGCATTTTAGCAAAGTTGAAATGGTAAATATTCCGGAGAAATAAATTTCCGTTCTGGTCTGTAAAGCTCGACAATCACCAGTTTGGATGATAGTTGCTCCTTTACTCTCATTATTGGTAGTATGTTTGTAATGGTCTGTAGCTGTGAATTGGACCCCTTGGGAAAACATATTCCAGCAGCCCTTTTCACAAAAAATCTTACGACAAATTTTAATCGTAAGTCTTTAACATTTCATATTGACTTACGATTAAAATTTGTCGTAAGATTTTTTGTGAAAAGGGCTGCTGATCCTGTATAAGTATTTTAGAGTCCAATTGATATCAAATTTAGCAAAAGCTGTTTTGGATGGCCTGTGAACTAGTATAGGAAAACACATTCAAAGACCCTCTCCTCTGAAATTTCGCAGCAATTTTGTCAAACAAAACTTAGTCATACTGTTCTCAAGTTGGTCACTTTGATCTGTAGTTCATTCAGAATAGATGCCAGCGGGAAGCAGTTTAAATTTGGACTACAAAACCAAAAAGTGTATTAAAAACTTGAAAATGAGACCCATTAACATTGAGATTATTATTTGGACTGTCTATATCTGCAATGTTTGAGGCGAGCAAAACTGGCCGGTGAGAGACTGTTTGTTCTTGTCAATATTTTAGGTACCCTTACTAAAAAAGTGTTCGTTGTGTCCTTCCGTCCGTAGGTATGACAACACGTTATTCCAACCTTTTTATCTACATCTTTTCTAAACTACTAAGAAAACTTTGATAAAATTTTCAGAGCACCATTGCCACATGATGCAATTTCTTTATTAGATTTTGATCTGACCAATTTTGGGAATTTCCCATAACCAAACATGGATTTGCATTTTATTTGTCAAAAGGAAGTACTTGTATACCATCCGATACCCTTCCTCAACCAACTGAATGCAATTTGATTCAGCGGTTACATAATATTTATTATTACAGAATGCCATAGTGCAGTGCCTATTTTAGAATTTATTTGACCAATCTTTTCGGATTCCCCATAGCCAAACATATGATGCTAATAATGGTGTATTTGTGGTCTCTTTAATTTCGAGTCATTTGGGTATATAACTAAATACCGAAGTTACTAGGATGAAGGTTATCCTTAAATAGAGGATTTTTCAATGAAAAATAGAGCAGTGCTCAAGGTCCCCCGCCTTAGAGTTGTATGTTAGATGAATGGAGTTTTTTTTTTACCTGTTGCCAGCTTTGAGTGCAATATCCCCAAAAACTGAAAGATACAACAAAAATTTGTTGGCATTTTCATGAAAGCATTCAAGGAAAGGAATCCAACGGGGAAAATCCCATCGCATTGGATAATAAGTAAAAATTTTACACAAAAACCAAAATGGCATTTTTTGGCCCCCTTCGGTACCTTCAACCCCAATTATCTCGAAAACAGTAAGAGATAGCAAAAAACTGCTGGCATAAAAATGAAAGCATTCATTGAGAGGAATCCAATGAAAACAATCCCATCAAAATAAAAAATAAAAATTTCCCACATGAACCAAAATGGCATTTTTGTCTCTCTTTGACCCCTTTTACGTGGGAAACGGTACAAGATGGAAAAAAATGTGCAGGGGATTGTTTTATTGCATTTTTTACAAGAAAGCATTTGCAAAAAACCCCATCAAAATCCAATGAAAAAAAACATTTTTTTGGCCACCTCCCCCCCCCCCACCAACACCTTTGACCCCAATTATCTTGAAAACGGTAAGAGATATTGGCATATGTACGAAAGCATTCACTGAGAGAAATCCAATGGAAAAAATCCCATCGAAATCGGAGAAAAAATAAAAATTTTCCACACGGACCAAATTTTGGCGCAATAAATTCTATTTTTAGAATTTGTGACATTGACCTTTGACCTACTGACCCCAAAATCAATAGGGTTCTTGCCCTTCCCTATTCCTTTCATCTGTATAAGTTTTGTTTCAATCGGGCAAGGGATACTCAAGCTATCATCCGGAAACGACATCCGGAATGACGGAATGACGGAAAGGCGAATTCTATAGTCCCCCGCTTTCGCGAAAGTCGGGGGACAAAAAACATCACTTATGAACCAGCCCTTGTATAAATCTGGAGTTGACGATATGTACACTTCCCCGACAATACTTGTGAAAATGACAATAAAATCGAGTTGTTGACCATCGAATGTACATTAGTCTTTAATCAAATAGAAAAATAAAGGAAACGGGAATGTGTCAAAGAGACAACGACCAAAAGGGGAGTAATAACAACTCAAAGCCACCATAAGATCTTCAGTGAACGGTGAGGAAACCCCACAACCAACGGCAGGCCGGAGTCCTCCCCTAAATAAAGAATAATCAAGTTCAGCGAAATAAAAATCATCCTAGACTCCTTTAGACATAAAGTAAACTAACTAGAAAACAGACAAGACACACGACGGCTTAATAAATTTCCTGACTTAGGACAGGCGCAAACCTGCTGCGGCGGGTTAAACTAGTTTTATTGGCCCAAACCTTCCCCTATAGCCAATGTGATAAATCAAAAAACAATCGTAACAACAGTAAAATTCAGTTGGCAACAGGACTGAGTCAATTGTGAAAAATGGAACTGAAAGAAATAAATATACGGACATACACATGAAATCTCAATAGACTACTAGCAGATAACTGATATTCCTGCTCCAGACCCATTACCAACTGAAAAATTAAGTTATGTACACTCAGTATACAACTTCCCTCAAGATCAGCTCCTGTGAGGAGTTTAGCATAATGATTTCATTGATATACCGGAATACATAACAAAGCATTAATTCGTTATATGATCTCAACATGCCTATTACATGAATTACATGTACATATACATTATCAAGTTACTAGAGTGGAGTCTTGGGCACAATTGGTAATTAAACAAATGCAGAAATTTGTCTGAATGGTAAATTACAAAATATTATTTGATGTTCAAAATGATTTGAGATAACCAACATCTTCAATAATTTTTTTTCAAAATTAAGGGGAACATCTTTGGTAGCCATGTCAACTTATCGATATTAATTGTCATGTCTTTATCATATTTTGAATACTTATCTTTATCATATACTTTGACTAGATAAAAGCAAATTTTTACCTCAAGATAAAGCATGTATTTTATGATGGAAATCACTGATATTACGAGTTTGACTGTTAGCGGGCTGATAAAGCTACTTCCGGAATTTATCACATGCCTGTCCGTCACAACTCAGAAGCTTTATCACTCGCAAGTTCGGGTATTTCCGCCAAAATGAGAAGTCTGTTTCTATACTGCAATCTTAAATAGATCTATGTGTGAAATTTTTGTGAAAGGCTTAAAAATTATTTAAATATGAAATGTAACAACAAATCGTATTGCTGTGTTTTTATCTCTAGGATATCGATTACCTGTCAACTCCATCAAAACTGAAACCAACACCGACGAAACTGACCACAAAAAATGCTAACAATGAATATAATTCATTAAAATATATCTGCTATGGATTGAATAGCTTTAAGTATCTTTTTAGTTCAATTTTCAATTTGAATAATACATATTTTCAATTTAAAGTTATCAGAATTATCTTTTAAATACAAAAATGCATAAGGTGCATAATAAAGGTAACTTTTGTTCTTAAATCTAGTGAACCAGCAATTCGGGGATGTGTCATCAATTCAAAATATGAACACCCATAAAAATGTTATTTCTGCATTTAAGGCCATACAATGCTACTATATGTATGAACTGCATCTAAATCAGATCACTCGTTTACACACGTGCTAAAAATAAGTCAATCGAGGTATAAAATGATATCAATATTGCAGTTTACCTGTGTCAGTCTCAGGGTGGTCATAGTATGTATTTGGCTAAATTTTTTAGTTAAAGTATTTGATAAAAACATCATTACATGTCATTTTTCATATCACGTCCTTTATCAGCCCTCGGTCATATATCATCCCCCGAGCCTAACGGCTCTCGGGGTGATATAAGGACCTAGGGCTGATAAAGGACGGGTTATGAAAAATGCCATGTAATAACCTATATTTATATTACATAAAAAAGCTTCATGATTTCATTCCATATCAAGTATAATTTTCTTTTTCCTATAGCATTATGCTGAAATCACTTCTATTTGTTGCCTGTTTTTCATTATTGAACGCTGCGGCATTAGACAGAACAATCTTTGGTTACCCCTTTACTGGTCCACCTACAGGTAATTCCTTTCCACAGAATTATTACGAAAGTATAAGCAATACCCAATTTAATGGCTACAATGACAACGGATACGACAAAATTCAAACAGCTGCCGAGTCCAACATTATTGGGAACGGGGAAAGAATGAATGACATACAGTCTGTAAGAGGCACCAACAGAAATGGTAATTTGCTTATGAGGATGGACATGTTACTCCATAGATTGAATGAATTAAATGGAATTGATCAATCTGATGATGCCAGTGAAGACGGATTAGGGGGAAACGGAGATGATATACTAGATATAAGACAACTTCTTAATGCTTTGAAGAAACAAGAAGCTATCGACCAGTTAAATAATTTGGATTATACTGTATTTTTACAAAGCAAACTACCACCAGGAATGTTTGGGGAACAACCGATAGAGAGGGTGAGCATTAAATTAAATTTGTCCGAAAATGACATCAAATAAAATCGTTTCATTGGCTCAAGTTGTCATTTAAAAAATAAATGTGGGAAAATAAGATTTTATGAATGAAAATTATTTTGTAAGTTGACCTTTTTATTTTGCAAGTTGACCTTTCTATAAATAAAATGAAACATACACTCGACAGATGTGTGTATAGAGCGAATCAATCGACAAATGGACAACTTGTAGGTACTCAAACGAAGACTTTGATAATTTATCAATTTTCATTGCACAAATACACAATGATGATATGGTGCATGAAGACGCACTTTAAGTGTTGTATTTATATTACAACCCATACTTTTCAACTGCAAAGTTTCAAATAGATTCATGAATGCTCGTAGGTGCACGGCAATTTTAACTTTTACTTGTTTTCGAAGTTTTTGAAATTTCGTCGTAGTTTATCTTAATTAGTGGCCAAAGCGCCGTCACTCCAAAATAATTTGGAACCAGTTTTTCCTTGGCTCTTAATACAACTGGTAAATGAGAAGAAACCAATACCGGAAGTGGACAAATTGCAATTTTTTAATTATGTTAATTAATCCTTAATCTAAATTTTTTGGAGATTAAAAGTTTCATTTCTTATTATGGAAGCAGATAACTATGTTTTTGCACTGTTATTTTCATTAAATGCGAACATTCAATTTTTTCGTTGAGTACCTACAACTTGATGAAATATTGTTGTGTACTTATCCAAGACCGTAATTTATCATTTTTGTGTATTAATTTATGCCAACATATCAGGCAATTATGAATGAAAATTACGTTTTCTCTGTGAGGTCACGCATCGTGCACTGTCACAAAAATCAGTAATCTGATAATGTACATAGTGTGTATTGAAGTCATTCGCAAATTCGGACAAAATAATTATCAAGCGAAATTTTGCCAGTTATAGCAATTTGAAAGGCTTAAAAAATTTACACCTTTCAAATCGCAATAACTGGCCAAATTCGCTTGATAATATATGATTTATTTTGTACTTAATTTTTATGGACAACAAGCTCTTTACGATTGATATTTGTGAAACAACGGCATTAGAATACCGAAGGAACAAAGGGGTGAAATTCACAAAAATCGAAGTCCAAAGACAGGGCAAAAACGAGAACACAGAAAACAACGACGTCAGAATCAAAAACAATGACGTTAGACAGATACAAAGCACAGAAACAGAAATAACAACATTCAGAACAAAGGCACTCACAGTGTGAACTCCAGTGAAACTGAGAGTGACATCAGGTGCTCCGGAAGGGTTAGCATGTCCTGCACTGTTAACAGCACCCGTCACACTGTGAGTGATTCAATGCGGGAAAATGTCAAAGTCGGTAGTCAAATCCGGGAAGACGTGAATCTAGCTTAAAATGTCCACTGTCCATGAATAATTACATGTATCGACTGAACAATATTTTACAGTTTATACAAAGTAAGGATGATACAATCTTAATTCAAAAAGCCCTATAAATGTATAGATATTTATCATGTACATTTTTTTTTTACCACAGTGCTAAAAAGAGATTTCAGTTTTAATTTGCTGGGTCTTTTATGAAAGTGCGAGAGCACCACTAATAAAATTTCTATTTTAAAGAGACTGTGTAATTCATAAGAATAATAAATGAAAATGACAGTCTTCCAACCACCTAACTTTAAACTTGCATATTTAATTTAAATCTTGTTTTATTTACTGTATATTATGTAAATCAATTGTGCACCACCTTAGTCAATCTTTGTATTATATCATTCGTATTCATACGTTATTCTCTGTACCTTTGTTTATTGGTTTTAGAGAAATAAATTATCTATCTATCACTAGTACAAAGAAATAACTATTCACTGTTTATTCTATAAAGGGAGTTCGAGCATCATATCTTAAGAAGCATTCGAAATTCTTGGGTTTTATCCATTCAAGCAATGTTAAATATCTTTGCACATGGATAATATCTTCTTTTTCATAGGTCACATTAAAACGCAAAAATGGTCAATGCACAAAATCTAATCAACTTCAAATTAAATTTTAGTATATTCTAAGGCATATAAGCAGCTAATGGAAAATGAAGGAAAACTCTAGAAAGAGCTATTTTAACGTCTTACATCTGAAATTTTTTACATGGATTTTCACAAGATTTTGCTTAGGTTATTTTTAAAAACCAAAAAAAATATTCTGATTACAATTTTTCTGACACTCGTACTCCCTTAATATTTCTTGAGATGTACATATATTATTACGCCTTTTTGTATATTAAATGGGTGAATAAATATCGAAGTAAAAAGGCAGAAGATGTTTTTTTTTTTTTTTTTTTTTTTTTTTTTTTTTTTTTTTTTTCCAAAAATCCAAAATTATATCAATATAGGGACAACAAGACATAGACAAATAAACTCCATTATCCAAATGGTACAATGAAAAAAAAGATAGAAATACTATCAGTTATAAGCTCGTTTCAAAGTAAATTAAGTGTAAGAAGATGGCTTTGTACTAAAATTCCTTTTATTATTCTTCATATATATAATTATCTGGGAAGCCCGACAAAATTTTGGATAAGCAAGTTATGTTTGAGATAAATTATATATTTGTCTGTGGTAAGGGACAAACAGAAGGCGAGAAGTGAGATGCGATTATTGGATATTTTTTTCCTCGGCGGAACTTATATGCTAATGTTAGGAAAAGCAAAGTTAAAGAATTGCAAACTTCACTGTCTTTAGAAGAGTATCAAAATTTAAATATATGTATATCGTTTATTCAAGACAGTTTTTTATAATTTAGAATAAAAGCATTGCTTTGTTTAGCAAATATGTTCCTCCGAGGAACTGCTGTTATCTTAAAGGGTCCCCACGGATTGATGAAATCGACAGAACTGTAATATTGCTTACTCATCTCACTATGTTATAAATATATACCTTCATGTTAAAAAAAATCTTTCTGAAAGACATTAATCATTACACTATATTATTTAGTAATGTTAATGTTTGTATATATTATGATAAATGTTTATCTTTTTCATATTTTGTAGTATGATTGAATGCAGTAAGATGTCTCAGAATAGTTAGAAGTACTATCCATTTATTTAAAAAATAAAGACTGCTTTGATCATCGTATTCTGTTTTATTTATTTTGTTCCAATACACTAAACAGAAAAGTAGAAAAATGATTGTTCATAGAGATTCAACATGTTTCGTAAAATTATGCATGAATAACATTGAAATTGAGTTTTCACCCAGTTTATCCGCCTCTTGATCTTTGCCAAGAAGAATGCTTTTAGCAAAAGACGCCGCCGAAAAATGCTGAATGTCTGTTTCATTTTGGAATGAATCCGGAAAAGGAAAGTCGAAACAAAATTGAGACCTTTAGACAGAAGACTTTTTACAGGGTCAATTAGGGTTACCGAGTCCGGTACGCAGCGGATGATTTATTCTATCTCATCTTTGTTTAAACATATATTGTTACAGGAAGAAACGGTAGGTACATTGATGATAAGTGTTGTTTACCAGAAAGAAGGAAATGGAACAGGTCCTTGTTCAGAACACGGATCCGATGATAATGCCAGTGGCAACTACTTTGTGGCACACAGAATTACAAAGAGTAAAAAAAAACTGTTACATGTACCTTCTACGATAGGGAGTTTAAATGTTTGGCTCAGAAAACTTAATTTTGAATAGGGCTCTCTAAAGAATCGGGGTAATAACAAAATTACTGAACAGAATGTTCAAGAGCCCATGTTCAAAAGGCAAATACACAAAGCAGGTGCAAAACCACTGGAAAATTTGTCAACCACAATGGAGGCCCGTCATGGGTTTCTTGATTACCTGATTATCAGGGCATTTTTTTAAATGATTATTTGATTACGAGGGCATTTATTTAATGATTATTTGATTATTAGCTTGCATTTTTATATACTTTTTGATTACTAAGCCAAAAATTTGTTGATTACCAAGGTACAAATTTAATGATTATTTGATTACCAAGGCAAAAATTTAATGATTATTTGATTCCTAG